>JANLJB010000473.1:11653-26714 GCA_026212285.1 Bursera cuneata
AATCCAATATTTACACAAGATAATTCCTAAGAATCCTCTACAGATCTTTTCCCTAATTACTCTCCACCAAATCTTCCTTGATTCCCCACAATCACATAATCAATGAATCAAATCTGAATCAAATCTTCAAAAATACGTTTCCCAAATTTAATTAATCCAAGAATTTATATCAAGTTACTTTTTTCCTATAAAGAGAAAAAAGGTCTTTCCACAATAAAAGTAGCAATAAATGGGAGCATCGAAAAAAAAAAACAAAAATGCAGCTTTCAGAAACCCTAAGTCAAGAGTAAGGATGCTTGTTGGTTCAAAATACATCGATATTATAAAATCCAATCCAATCCAATAGTATATTTTTTTGGTAGTCAGCAAGTCCAATATGTAATTCTTTTTTTTCAATTTAAAGGTATCCTGTTGCCCAAACAATATAGATAATACAAGAGTCCAAGATCCTTCCTGAAGAATGAGATGAATCAACAATTGCAATCAAATATAGAATACAAACCTTGAGTGCCAAATTACCACGTGTTAAGACTTGATCTTGAATTTGTCGTTTATCACCAGTTAAATTATGTCCTCCTTGACCAGTATAAATAACATCCTCAGCATTATCTATATCATCTTCATACATGCCTGACAAAACTATGGCTACTGCAACTGGGAATGTATAGTCTTTGTATTCCTGCAATTGACATGGAAAAAGTTGACATTGCTTCTTCAATTTTATTGCTCAACAACTAGCTACTCAAACAACAAATAAATTTTCTTTGGTACAACACTGATATATGAGTTAAAATAGAAACAAATAGTCTAGGAATTTATTATATAGCAACATTACCAAATGGATAGGTGTCTAAATTATGAGATCATAGCCTGCTACGAATTATAGAGATAAAATAACAAAATAGCAAATTCTAAGTAACAGAGCATGCCAATATAGATTGCATCTAAAATTGTGAAATTTAAAAGCAATACCAACAATAAAAAACATTAGATGGAAATTTCCCTAAGCAATTTCCATTTCTCACAATTTAGAGGAGCAGCACAAAACATATTATAACTATCCCTATGTCACACCAAATCAAGACTTTTGTAGAAATGCAATTTGATGCATCCACATGTCACCAAGAAAAGTATAAATTTAAAAGCAATACCAACAATAAAAAACGTTAGATGCAATTTTCCTAAGCAATATCCATTTCTTACAATACAGAGAAGCAACACAAAACACATTATAACTATCCCTCTACACACAAAATTAAGACTTTTACAGAAATGCAATTTGATGCATCCACATGTCACCAAGAAAAGTATCAAAACTTCAAAACTTTTCATCCATACACATCCTTTCATGCATTAACATCTAATCTTTAATGTTTAAGAATCAAAAGAAGGGTAAAATGTAACCCCAAAATAAGGCTCCCAAGGGAGTGTACCTGCATATAGTTATAACATGTCAACTGATATTTCAAAGTGAAAACTAATCAATTCAGATGGGGAAGTAAATAAAAAAGCTATATTACTAGAGAATAAGAAGCAGAAAACTTGCCAATCAAAATGTCAATAGATAAAAGCACATTTATTTTAGAAGAAGATTTCTGTTAAGAAGTCTTCCTGTCCCTTAATTAAATTCTCAACAGAAAACAAGTCTAACCATAAGTTGACAACAGTAACAACTACAATTGGCAGTGATAATTAATGAAAGTTTCACAATCCAGATAAAAGTGTATCCAAATTGACCTGACACATAAAATTATGCATGATATGGTAAGTAGACACACACTCATATAATACCCTCCATTTCAAATACTCTATATTGAAAGGGAAAGTAACTGTATATAAAAAGATATACATCAATTGCTAATTTTATCCCTTCTCAGATATCACCCATTCACCGAGAAATGTTTTACCCCTTTTCTGTAGGACAGCCCCATGTAATCAATTCCATTCAGCCAATGGCTGTGGAAACCAACAGCAACCATTTCAGTCCTTGAATAAAACTGATGCCCAACATTAATACCTGCCATCAGGAGGAAGTCAAAAATATAATTGATGGGGAACAAGTAATGAATAAGAAAGGGGAGAAACGATTGAAGAAATGGGAGCAGATATGAAGAAAGAGGAGAAAATATAAAAGAGGGAAGGAGAGAAAATTCATAAGAAAATGGAGGAAAATCAGACAAACTATAGGAGGAAATAGTAAACTAGTATTCTTTTTCTTTATATAAGAAACTATAGAGTATCACAAAAGTCTTTTGTCACTGACATCAAAATAGAAGATAAAACCTGAACTCTATCCAATAAAAAATGGATGTCTTCTTATGTAACAAATTCGAATCATCTTCTATTCTTGACTCGTTTCCTAATTTAAGTTAACTTCTATAAAAAAATATAAAAACTGAAAAAAAAAAAAATTATATAATAAATTGGAATGTTACTCCTATTAAAAATAGAAGATCCCTATATAGATCTATAAATATAGAGTTTGAGAATCAATTATAATAATGAGAGAAAGATTAGACAAAAAAATTAACCAAGATAAACACCTTTCTAGGGATGTGGGAGAGACACAAAAGAAATATAAAATCAATACTAAGATTGAGCATAGAATCAACACCGGCATTGAGCATGTGAAACAGAAAATAATTTCACAGCTTTTTTGTAAGACTTATATATTTATGATCTAGTAGATTTATCTTCTCATCCGTAAACGCAGATAATTGATTTCAAATCCCTTTAAATATTATGTCTTTTTGTGTGATGTGATTTATTATTTACATATTACCAATCTTGATGTTCAATATTTTTTTATATAATTTCTTACAAATAGTATCGGAGATTTAGGCATAAACTAGAAGAATATTATTTTATGAGATTGAATATATACCAAAAAAAACAAAATGTATTACAACGATTACAAGTTATAGATAAAGTAATTCTCAAATAATAATTTTGGTGAAATTTTCATAATTGTAACACTACAAGAAATACAATGATGATGAAAATGTTTTTCAATATGTTTATCACTTAGACGGAATACTCGCCAAGTTGAGATTGTTGGGATTGTGACTCGTTTCCTAATTTAAATTGAATTCTATAAAACGTAAAAAAAAGTAGAAGGGATAGAAAAATAGAGTTACATGATAAATAAAAGTCTTACTCTTATTAAGAATAGAAGATCACAACATAGATCTATAAAAATAAAGGTTAAAATCAATTCTAGTAATGCAAGAGGGACTAAATATAAAAAGTTAACCAAGATAATGTGAGAAAATACATAAAAGAGATGTAGAAACAACACCGGGATTAAGCAAATGAAACGGGTTAATAATTTCAAAGCTTTATTAGTATGAAGTATCGGACAAAATAACAGGTTTAGTGTGTAATCTCTTTTACTTTTGCATATTTATAATCTACTGAATTTATCTCTTCATCCGTGAATACATGCAATTGATGCCGAACCATGTTAAATATTATGTCTCTTATGTGATGTAATTTATTATTTACATATTACCGATCTTGATGTTTAATATATTTTTGTATAATTTCTTACACCTTTCATAACAACTCACTTCCAATGAACTTTAGCTTTCTTGTTCCAGCCAAAAGCATCCTGAAACTCTATGAAGAATAATTTATAAGAAGCTAGAATGACCTAAAAAACTTTAACTGCCAAAATTAACTTGAGCCATATGCCCAATGTTATTATGCAATGGAGAAACAAGTAGTCAATGTTATCTTCACTGCCTTTATACATAACATACCAAGAGGGGAAAAGTATTCTCAATAATCAATGATCTAGTTCGAAAAATAACAATACCAAGGCTCCTATTTATAATTGCCAATATCCTAAATAGAAGAGGTAAACAATTTCTAATAAGAAATCAAAATCCCCAATTATTAAAATCCATAAAAGAATTAAATCCCTAAACTCTTAAAACAACCTAATTAGTTTTATATCAATTATAACAAACAGTTGACAACTCATAACAAGTTATTATCTCAAATGAGTTTGTCAAGAATATAGATAAGTTAAATTATATGTATTCTAGTCAATCAAACTCAAGAAGAGACAAATAGATCATTAAATTGGCAAAAGTTTAAGTGCAGGTTACGAACCAGGAAGATCACCAAATCTTTTTTGAGGGTACAATATCTCATTGTTTTCCATCATCTGCACACACACACACATACACACACAAAAAAAGGTAACTTTTCAAATTATACAAGAATATTACAATTAGAAGCTTTTGAAGAACTACTCAACCCAAAAGATTAAATAGACTGATTAGTGTTGAACAATAGTATTTAACCTAAAAAAGCATCTTCCATGCAAATTAATTTCAAACACACAAAAATGTATTCATGAGACATGTGAGATTCAAAAACTAGACTTTTGGTTAGACATTAATATTTCTTAGTCAAGCTAAAATTCTTGTTCAAGTAATGAGCCTAACAATAATATTTGAACTCCAAAAATAATTTCATATGTGGAATGGATCCAAATCAATTGCAAAAAATGCATACTTTTGGCAGACAAGAATTATTGGTAAAATTGTCTTTGATATCATGTTAAATAACTACTAACCCAAAAGCTCAAGCTTATAGATAAAAGCCCAACAACAATGTTTAAAAACTTAACACATAAGATCGCTCTTCAATCATTATCATTCATTCATTTTTACCATAATTAGAAATGCTTCACAATTACAATAACAATGACAAGCTATCGACATCATAAACACCACCAAACTAGTTTAAAATTTGTAGTTCTATTCATAAACCAATTGACCTAAAAGCTTAAACTTATTTGTAATGTAGGACATGCCTCTAGATAATACGGTTGTTTTTGTATTTTGCTATTTTATTATTTAAATTCCTTTTAGATTGGTTATGATTAGGGATCTATAGGCATGTCCTACATCAATAGGTAAGGTCAAACTATAATATTTAAACTCTAACGTGATCTCTCACATAGACATTCACATAAACCCAAAACAAACTATTATAATTAGTTTACCAACCTTATTTCATTAAAGATTTCAAACAAAAAACCATTTGATCAATTTGACTCTAATACCATGTCAAGCTTTGAGAATTTTTAATTCAAACTACCATCAACATAAGGTTTATGGCAAGTAAAATATATACTGCAAAAATAAAAAGCTTTATTGCTTTGTAATCGTTAGAAATACCTTGGTCAATTGAGCATCTATTGAATCTAGTATCTTTGAGTCTTGATAACTTTTCAAGAAATAGTTACTCAAAACTCAAGATAATTGCAAAATTTCCATGTAACTTGAGATAATTAGATTTCTCTAAAACAACAATAAGAGAAATTTCATCAACTAGAGAGTATCCAACTCGTCTAGTAATATTGAAACTTGAAGAATGTTCAAGACTTAAAAGTCTCTCAAATGGCTTTTGTGAGCAGAAATCTCTTAAATCTCCTTTCTTCTGGTTGTTCAAAATAGTAAGCTGAAATCTTTTATATTCTAGAAGTAATTGGACAGATTACCCAACTTAGGAAATTTAGAATATCAGGCTGGGCTGAAAGCTCGTGGATTTGCCAAAAAAGGAGTCCAATTACCTATAAAATCTTTTCAAAGATGTAACCTAACTTATCAAGTTTCTGGTATTTGAAATTATTAGATCTAAGTTACCATACTATTACTAATTTGCCCAACAGCCTTCACCAATTATCCTCTCTAGATTATTTGAATCTACCAACAAGCATTACAAACCTTTCTAGATTTAATTCGCCGGACATATGCAATTGTTAAAGGCTTTAATCCTTTCGAAAGCCTGTTTAAAAGGTTCTCAAATTTATGGAATTTAAGATTCTCTTCAAGAAGACTTTGTACCTTGCATCCCTCCTAATAATGCAAGAATGTATGTAATGTTCCAAATTAGGAAAGGTTTGCTTGTTATTAGATGCATCGCTCCAAGGTATAAACTAAGGTAGCACTATGAAGAAAAATGCAATTTGAACAAGGCCAAAGCTCTCTTTAGTCTAAAGTGTGTTCAACGTTGATTTCCAACTCCTTGGACAGTTAAAGTATTCATTCCAAGCTAGATTGACAGAGTTAACTGTCAATACTAATTTGCATATATGTCATCAAATAGATTAAAATCCATTTCAGAAAATTATATAAACAAAACAATAGTAATGGCATGTCCCAAACCAATACATGATAAATGATAATCAAGAAGGACGAAAGAAAACTTCTGATGAATAATTAGTGAGGCTGCTATCCAAGAGTTAGAAACGATTCTAAGAAGAGACATTAGCCCACAGAACTTGACTTGCCTTGGATACTGCTTTTAGATCGGGTCGCTTGGCCTTTTGTTTAGCATTATCTTCAGGTGCACTACCTTTCTGCATAAAATTTTCTAATTACAATAGAAACTTGGAATAACATTTTTTTACAGGAAACACAAAATGAGATTGATTACAGAAAGAGTACATATAAGATTAAGTGAACCAAAGGTCCACTATAAAAGAGAGAAAAAATAAATAAATAAAAGACCGCTCAATAAAACAACAGGTGTAATCCTTCTGAATAAAGAAAAAAAATCCCCAAAAATTCTTTTGCAATCAAAGCCCACAAAGAGGCCAAGACATGAATCTTCTCCCATAACATCTAGAAATCCTCTTCTAAAGCATCTTAAAAAATTCTGCTAATCCTTTCACTCCAAATAACCCAAAAAACAGTGAATACTCAAGATCTCCATAAAAATACAAGCATAATGATATTCAACAAAAATATCCAAACGACTGGAACAACCCAATCAAATCCAGTCTTTAAAAAAATAGTGAAAAAAGATTTTTATAGTCAATGGACAATGAAGAACATACGGACCAAGAATCACAAATGTATACCTGAATTTCAAAATTTCTTGCAACTTAACTTCCCAAAAAAGTTATGTAAAATATTTGATGAATTCTTATAATCAATAAACACAGATACAAGATGTCAGGCACAAAAACTTTACATGACAGCAAAAGCTGGACATGAGAAGTCTTCTACATTATATACATCATATTCCATTTAGGGATTTTCAATAAAAAATAGAACATAAAATGACACTTAACATTTGAGCTAACCAAGCATGCAACATAGACATCTTTGCCAACTTCAAAAACCATTTTCCATTTCCAGGTCACCACCAACTTTTTCCTTATTACAGGAAAGACTAAACAAAACACCAGAAGTTTACCATGTAGACAAATTAAAGAAACACAAACATAGGAGGGAACAATAGAAGAAGAAAATCCAGAGATGTCCAAGTAGTCAACCCTAACTCCTCAGAGTCTAATCAAAACAACCACACAAAATAACATTTAAATTCAACCAATCACACTTTACCATGCTCGGGAACTTCAACGTAGCTAATCAATAAACTAAAAACAACAGAGATTTGAAAAATAAAACCGTTCAAGTTCTTACATCCTTCGATTTTGATTTTGACTTTTTCGAGACTTTCTTCACTTCTTTTCTGCATCTCGATTCTTCTGCCTGTAAATGCAAGAGCTTATAAGCAAACAAGCACTCATATGGAAACAAAAACTCTATCTCTATTCTGCATCATGTAACAAACCTGAACAAAGTGAAGATAATGTTTGTTAAACAACCTCAAGGTCTCCTTCACTTTAGCATGAGCACTTTTCTCAACCTTGTTCACAACATCACTCTTGGGCAACTCAGTCTTCTTTTGAACTGAAGCTTTATCTTCCTCCTCTGCATTTTCCGAATCTCCTTCTCGCCTTCTTCTCTTACGTTTCTCATTACTCCTCTTCTCATTTCCATCCTTTTCTCCTTCCACGTCATCTAAAAGCTCGACTCTTCGTTTCAGCAGCCGCAACTTTTCCTCCTTCTGTTTGTCCTGAATCCTCGCGCTCAACCTCCGCTCTGCTTGTCCGCTTTGTGGAGATTGAACAACCATCCTCGGTAGCCAAAAAAACAAAAGCGATCAACCTGTAATCGGAAGTGTGATTTTAACTAGGGCTGCAAAAGGAGAAGGAAGGTGACACGAAATTCGAAGGAGATTATAATTTTATTATTTTATTATATAGGGAGAGGCGCAAATTTTTAGTTCGCTCTGTTGAATTGCCCGCTCACTCATTTCGTCTCCCTCCTAAACTTTTGGCCTGTACAAGACGGAGTAGAGTTAACTGTTACTGTAAATCTTACCAGTACCAGTTTGCTGTTAGAAAATATTTAAATTTAAATTGGAATAATATCAAACACTACCCTGAAATTTGACTTAATCCAAGTAAAAAACAAATTTGATATTTTCATCAACTAAAATCATGAGATTTATACAAAATCATCAATATTCATTTTTTCGTTAACTTATGTAATAACAGAAGATAATATTTTAGTAAATAGATAAACATAATTGTTAAAAGCAGCAAATTGGTAAAATAATAATTAGGAAAGGATAAAATAGTAATTTAGTATCGTATACACACCATTTTTCTTGGGGGAATTACCAAAAATAGCCATATTAGAAGGGGGTCTTTCAAAAATAACCAAGCCTCCATGTTTCTCTCATTCACCTAGCCCTCAACATTAATATTTCCCTAATATTCCCTATTTACTCTCACCTCTATTTATAAAAATTAAATAAACTATACAACAGTACCGTGAACAGTAAACAGTACCGTGAACAGTATCGATCATCAATGAACAGTACCGAACCATCATATGAACAATAAACAGTATCCGAACCGTCAGTGAACAGTACTGTAAACAGTACCATCCATGAACAGTATCGTGAACAGTGCCGAACCGTCAAATGAACAGTACCGTAAACAATACCGAACCGTCAAATGAACAATGAACAATGTCAAAACCGTCAAATAAACAGTGAACAGTGCCGGACCGTCAAATGAACAGTATCGTGAACAGTACCAAACCGTCAATGAACAGTACCGATGGTCAAATGAATAATGAACGGTATCCGAAACATCTGTGAACAGTACCATGAACAGTATCGCTGGGTGAACAGTTCCGTGAACAGTATCGTGAACAAAATATGAGGGTAAATAAGGAATATAAGGGAAATATCACTGTTGAGGACTAGGTGAATGAGAGAATCATTGAAGCTTGGTTATTTTTGAAAGACCTCCTTCCAATATGGTTATTTTTGCTAATTCCCCATTTTTCTTCCTCCTTTGAATAAAAAGCCACTCCACTTAACTTCACTGTACTATCATCTTCGGGAAGGTTTTGGCTTGAAAATTTTGAAGTTTCGGATCGGCATCCACTTACTTCCAGCTTGGTAAGTAAGTTACTCCTAAATTCAAAGTCAACTTCTTTGCCTTGTAAAATTTATCTTCTGTTGGTCTAAACTAAGTTTTTTTTTTTTTTTTTTGTTTTCCAGTCTCTTCAATATTTGTTTTTGAAATGAGAAATATTTTCTCTTAGAAGGGGAGAATTTGACGAAGTAGAAGGGAGAGAATTTACGGAGTAGCTGTTGAACCGGCTTTTGAAGATTGGCTAATTGTCGTAGTAAAGAAAATGCAGAAACATAGAGGAAAAAATAGTAGATAAAATAGAGGAAAAAAATTTAGAAAATGTCGGCTAAGCACTAAAAACAACGAAAGCAGCAGCATTCAGTTTCCAATTTCCATTTTTCACATCATGTTGCTCAACCTCCGATAGTGTCTGTTTCACAAACAATACAGCAGCCACAGTCATAGCACAGCCAAGAAAATATACAAAAAAAAGACTAAAATAAAATAAAAACAAAGAAAAAAATACATAAATTGTCTTGTATTTTTTTTGCAGCTCCTTTTTGTACCATACAAGAGACTCATCAACAAAAGAAATTAAAAGCATTAAATTTTTTATTAAATAATACAATGGAATAGCCTACTACCGCTAGGTAGAAGATGAATAAACAATTAACAGGGAAATGTGAATACTGAAAAAAGTGCTGCAAGGGGTATAATAGTTTTTTTTTCTCTACTATTAATACGTAAGTTAACAGAAAATGGTTTTTGATGATTTTTGGTAAACCTTAGGGGTTTAATTGATGAAAGTGTCAAACAAACTTTCTATTCAAGATTAAGCTAAACCTTAGGGGTACTTTCGATATTGTCCCGATTTAAATTTACATTTGTAAAATTTTAATTTTTCGAAATTTTAATGGCCTTTGCACAATTCTCTAAAAGGTTTTAGACTTCTCTCACATTTTGAACGTCGAAAATATTTGTGACCACTCTTTGCATTTTCAATAATATAATGAGATTCTCTTCCATTGTATGGTTGAAAATGATCATTTTATACATATGTTTCGGAGCTTGAAACAGTAAGGAATAAGATACCAAGTTTACCTATAAAATTCAAAGGCATTTACTTTAATTAATATTTATTTAATTATAAGTTTCTATTTATTATTCCCTACTTTAAGATCATTAACATTCGATTAAGATAACCTTATCTGGAAGTAAAGTCGTGGTTGTGAATATGATAAATTAACCAAAAATAAGAAGAGCTGACAGTCTATTGAGATTTTCAAAAAACATTTTATTATTGTACGTTACTTTCAATACATCTTAAATTTAAATATTATTTTCAAAATTTAATTAAAATAATTACAATAATGAACCTAAATAATTGAATGGGTTTAAAATTTGACCCGCACTTCAAAAATTTTGAGATCATAACCTATTGCTCGATATTAGATGTGCTCGACGGCGTTTGATAATATCAAACAATCTACGTTAAATGTCAAATGATATTGTTTAATAATATTTGATAGGATATATCGAGTGTCGAATTATATTTAATAAAATATTTCAAACACTTGATAGATTAGTGATATTAAAAATATTTAAAAATTGACCAAATTTTAATAAAGTCTCATAATTTAGGTCATAGTACCGACAACTTAATACCAACCACATATCTTTTAAATGAATTTGATTATATGTCTCAAAAGTCAATACCAACCATATCCTTTCAAATATTTATTTTAAAATTAAATCATTTTGAAAACAAAAATCATAAGAGTAATGCTATATATACAATTACACTATCGAATCTATGTCATACAACCTAAGGCGACAAAATAAAAATAAAAATAGATAAATTTAATCACTTATTCAATAAGATTGTGATATGTTTTATGCTATATAAAGTGATTATATATAAAATTTTATTGAATATAAACAAACATATATAAGGACTTAATAAATTTTACCATTTAAAAAAAATAAATTAAATAAGTTTGACTTCTACAAAGAGTGAGGTTGTGTTAATGATTATTACTTGTAAGCATAAAAATGATGCTTTCCATATTGCGAGGAATCATGAACCTAATTATTAATGATCCTAAACGTGTTGGCATCTTTTTAATTGTTTTTATTGACCGAAGCAAGAGCTGTGACAATTGGTACAATGTTATAACATTTTGGGTTTTTGTTAATAGTACCATTACATTAGTATAGGAATAGCAAAAGCCGGATTCGGGAGGGTGGTATCCGCTCCCGGATCCGGACAAGAATTTAATCCCTGTATCTATACTATTTTTTGGATTTTCTCCAGATAGATCTGGATCCCAGATTACCCGAAAATTAAATATAGAATAAAATTTTGAAATTTTAATCTTTGTTTTTTTTAATTATCAAAATTGTTTCCGTTTAAATTATAATTTCAAAGATAAATTAAGCCAAAGTGATACAAAAATACAAGCAAATAAAAAACTATAATATAAAAGATTCAAAATTTCAAAGTAAATAAGTAATAAACTAATAATCCAAATATCCAACATTCTAGATACTTAGTATGCAATATGCAATAGCGGTATGCACAACAGCACGAGTACATACAAGTCAAGTAAACTATCCATTATCGAAGCTGATAATGGAGTAGCGACTGGGAGGCGTGCGAACAGCAACAGCAACGGGGATGTAACAATAGGGAGCCCGGAGGCGGAGGCAGAGTGTGTGGCGTTTACAGCAAGGTCAGGACCAGGAACGTGAAGCGTTTGCAGCAGCGGATATGTTTCAAATTTCGAGCAGTAAGGGAGTTTGGGTCTAATTTTTCGGACGGGGAGCAATAAAAACTTAGAGTAAAATTTTAAATTTTAAATTTTTTAATTCATATATCTATTAATTTTTTATTTCTTTGGGGGGTCATGGCCCCTTAGTCTACAAAAAGCTCTGTCCCTGGTTTCAAGTAAGTTTCAAGATTCAAATTTGGCAGGGTTTCAACTTTCAACTTTGAGTTATTGTTTTAATTTCTATGTTTGAGTTCAAATAAAATTTCGGAATTGGGCAATTTTATTTGTTGGCTTTCAAATTTTCAGTGGATTTGATTGGGCTATAACTATGCAATTCAAATAGTAATTAATTGGGCTACTAATAGTTGGGCTTTTCAAAATACTTATATATGAATTAAGGAAAATTTGGAGAACTAGCCAGAATCTAGGGTGCTAAGGAAAATAGCCAGGAGGAGAAAATATTCGTATTTTTCCAGCCAGTCTCACCTGGATAGTCGATTTTACCCCTATTTATATAATGCACCACTTTTCCACATTGTAAACACTCAGTCTCCCTCTCTGATATTCAAAACCGTCGAAAACATGAATAGAAGATAACAGTCTTTAGCTTACTTTATTTTAAACATAAATAAAGACCACTGACTTCGACTGACAGTACGACGCAAAGAAATGAATCATTGTCAAAGGAAACCAAATTAAGAGTGTTGAATGCATGGGCTACAGGCAGAAGGCAGCAAGCTATGGACAAAAGGTAACTGGCTACGATCATAAGACAACAATCTTAACAAGCAGAAAACAACAATCTTAATGGGTAGTGTCACCACACCTATAACGAGCCAATCCGGGCATAACGAGTCAGAATTTTGTAAATTATATAGGTTGTACTCCGACTTTCGTTTAAATGATTCATATTCAACAAATCTTATTTAAATTTCATATTTGTTGTTGTATTTTTTTTTTTTTTGATATAGGAAGTCACTTCCGGTAAAATTTGAAGGTTTGAATGACGGATCGATAAGATCATTTTGAAAAAGAGTATACTAATATATTGTCAGAGACTTTTGTTATTAGAGGTCAAGTTAACTAAAAAGATCCGAATATTATTGGAACAGACTGTTTCCTTGGCCCCTTAAGATTCTAGTTATTCCTCTAAATTTTTCGAAAGTTAAATACTAGACACCCCCAAGATATATAGTAAGTCAACTCATCCCTATCTTTCAGAAAGTAACATAGAGACCCCCATAGTTTCCTTGTTACGTTATCTGTTAGTGAATCTATAACTGAAAGTATAACTTATATGGAAAGACAAGAATAACCTTATTTTGTCTTATTAAGAAATAATAAAATTTAATTATTTAACTTAGGCAAAAATAAGGATATCGATCATTCCCATAAAAAGCCTTGGCTGTTATGCATTAACTCTGTAAAACAATATCAAATAGCACGATACAATGTTTTCTTACATAAAAAATTAAAAAGCCACTGGCATTCGCTAAGACAAAAAAGTCCACCGTAATGAAATCTCATAGAAGACGTCTCATTTCACGATGTAAATAAACCAAAAAAATAATAATGAAATAAACTCCCCTCCCACAAAATTTTTGGCAAAGCATCACATTGACTGCAAGTTACTTTAACATCTTCCAACCAGTACAACCAGTTATTAGTCTATTCACTTTAGTGATGTTGAACATTTAAAATCTTCCTTCTTAACCTTTCTCTTGTTATTTATTGATCACTGAACACTGAATGCAGGTTCACAAGGCATTGCAACTTGGAAAGAGTAAAAACCATAAAAAATGTAGTGTAAAACACCAATCAAATTCTGTAAAACATAAGAATTTTGTCATATCAAACGAAGCAAAAGCTAAAAATATCAGTTGTTGTCCATGTGATACCTTGAATCTCTCTTTCATAAATAACGTATAATATTTTCCAAGGAACAAGAAAAATATATAATAATTTATAGTAACCATCTCAAATAAACAACACCAATTATATGCAAGCACAAAAATTCAACTCAAATATACCTGACACTAGCATCACCAACAATTCCAATTGCCGTTCCTGCAGAAAGCCCAGCAAGACCAGAGGATAGATAAGCATAACCATCAAAAAGGTAATACGATTTTGGCCTTAGGGTTGAACCCAGTACTAATAATGATAGCAATAATCAACCCATAAATACACAAAACACCAGCCATAACAACTGGCACAATCGACTTCATTACCAGCTCAGGTCTCATCTCATTTCCGTTTCATGCTCTCAGCCCATTATTAAACCAAGTCAAGAACTCACACAATTACAGGAAAACAAAAAAAAAGAGAAATCAAACCTGGAACAAGGAAAAAAGGAAAAGAAAAAAAATTCAAACCAAGCTAAAAAAAAGATAAATTGAGGAAGGTCACTTGAACTTATAACAGAAAAAGAAAGGAGAAGAAAAATCTAACACAAAAAATGAAGCTTTTCCACCGTTGTTTGCTTTCCAACAGAAGCTCGTTTATGTCCTCGTTCTTCCCTGTCTCACCAAGTCCTACGCCATTACGCCCACCCGCCTCAGCTTTATCTACGAGTACATTTAGCTCCGATCATCTGACGGGATTCGTCTCCACGCCTGATTCATCAAGCTTTTTCTCGATTGCCGAGGTCTGCTTTTTTTTAGTCTTTTTGTTCGCCCTCTCCATTTCCCCTCTACTTCTCTTGCACTTTTTCTCGAATTTTAAATAATTTTCTAAAGTGAAAATACAAGACTACCCTCACATTGTCTTAGATCCAGTAACAGAAGTAAACTATGGGGGTCTCTATATTACTTTCTGAAAGACAGGGGTGAGTTGTATTTTCGATATACCTTGGGGGTGTCTATATTTATCCCGAATTTTTTCGGACGAGCGGGCTGTATGGTCTGTAGTGAGGACCCCGAATGGTGTCCGGGTGCATATTGCCTCCTCGGCTCTGGGCTTCAAATCCAGAATTTCGAAATAATGTAGGTAAAATTGAACTATTTCAAAATTCTTCCTGTTCTCTGTCATTTGACAAACTTAAATTTTG
>JANLJB010000479.1:3526-28331 GCA_026212285.1 Bursera cuneata
TGAACCTTTGCTAGACCACCCCACACTTTAAGAATTTTATAAGTAGGAATTCTTTCTTTCCATATTTCAATGGAGACTTGTTTGTTTTTTTAAATGAGATTCTATTTAAAATGTGATTTGCAGTAAGTAGGCCTTATCCCACAAATTATGTGGAAGGTTAGAACTATTTAACATGAAATTTATTATATCCTTGAAAGTTATATTTTGAATAATTTCATGTTCATTACAAAATTTAGCAAAATCGGTAGACTCATATTCTTCACCTCTATGACCTTTTTACTTTAATTTTTCTATCTAACTGATTTTCAACTTCTACCTTATATATTTTAAACATTTCCAAGGCTTTATCTTTGCTTTTGATCAAATAGACATAACAATATTTACTGCAATCATCTACAAAAATGATATAATAATTTTTTCACTTCTTGTAGGCGTTRATTTAAAGTCACAAAGATCACCATGAATTAGATTAAGTAATTCATTTGATCTTTCTTGAACTAACTGATTGTGGTGTCATTTAATAACTATTTTAGATTGTTGGAACACAACAATCAGTTAAATAAATAAATAAATAAAAATATATGAATACATAAAATAAACAACAATGAAATACTAATTTGTAAGAACGGAAGCTTGTATATAAAATACAATGTCCTAAAACAGTATTTCTCCCCTTCTGGTGATTGAAGATTTACAGGAGACTATTCCTAGGATACAACCGCTATTTCTGAATTTTATACCACCAATTCAGAAATCTAGTAAACTGACTTATTGTAACTCTTTCAAGTATAAAATAAAGAATACAAGTATAACAACAACAACAATAATACCATCATAACAAAACAACAACAACAACCACTTTACTTTAAAGCATTTGTATCCTATTTATAGATATTATATGCCTATAAATCTTATGTAAACCATTACAACTTTACTAAAAGATATAACTCTTAGGTGGACAATTATCACTTTTTATTCAAATCAAGCATTGTGTCTATATAAAATAATATATCACATACTTTCTCAATTCAAACATTATGTCTTTAAAAACTTATATAATATAAACATTTTCAATTCAAATATTATTTCCAACAGCATTGGCGTTATCTTTCACAACTTAGATACTAATGCTCTTAATATAGTCAAGTGGTGGTTAATGTTGTTGCGCATTGAATAGTATAAAGAAGGATTGTATTGGTCTCTTAGTTAGATACCCTATAACCCAATGTAAGACTCTTAATAAAAGAAAGCTTAGTCTTTCCAAATTGTTTATTATTAATAATTTAATTTAAATTGTTCAGGCAAAGGTTTGATACTATTCATATTAGGGGTGGGCATATTTATCCAACCTGATCCAACCCGTCGGGTTTTGTTCGGGTTGGATAATGGGCCAAACCCGATTCTAGTTTATATTTCCCAATCTGTCGGGTTCGGATTTTTTGTTCAAATCCTCCACACCCAGTAGCATTTTTTATAACATTACCATTAGATTACATCTCATTTTATATATATTATGTAAAAATTTTATTTATTATATAATATTAATTTAACTGAATCTGACCCGAACTCGATCCAAATTGACTAACCAGTCCAAACCGCCTACCTGACCTGAACCCGATCAAATCCGAGCATGTCGGATTCATTTTTATCTGAATACGACTATGAATCCATTTATGCCAATCTGAGTAGTTGTCGGGTTGAGTTAGATAAACCCAACCCGACATGACCTATGCCCACCCCGAATTCATCTCCGATGTATCAAAACTTATACACGTCACTGTGATTTATAATCAAAGTCCTTTCAAACAAAACACCGGACCTTGAGCATCCCATGGACAACATATCAAAGTATCCCACACATGTGGCAATCACCAAATTTCCTACTCTCATTCCTAGAAATAAGAATATGGACATTATCTCCCAATGTAAGCTTGTTTTCTCTCGACTCTAGTTAATCAAAGAGTAATTGCATGATTAAACGTAATTGCACGATTGTTTACCAAAGTATCAGGGTGGTTGTACCAACAACTTGACAGCCCTGGTTGATGTCCATTAATGAATGATAGCACATCTATTGATAACAGGTTCATTTGTGGTTGTAAGAGAAGAAGCCAACACCTTTTGTAGAAGAGTTTAGTTACTAAATTCTCACACAAACAAGAAACGAAAGATAATGTTTGCTAGCTAATAATAAGGGGTTGATTGTGTACTTCTCAAACCTAAGGGGAGGGTTTTGAATATGCAAAAATTTGAACATCGATTCTATCGAACAGAAACCGTCCCTCATAAAAAGGCCATCTTTTAAGGCGATTTATTTATTGGGACACGTGTGCGTCAAAGCTGACTCGAAACTTAAAACCACGTGCCGGCTCCAAACTAGTGGCTCTGGTAGTTGGTTTTTGAATATTTTATAGAATTATTTTAATAAAAAAAAAANAAAAAAAAAACTAAATTTTATAACAAGTAAATAAAGCATTTAATAATAAAAAATTATGAAAGTATATATGACAATTGAATTAGAGAGGTGCTATTTGCCCACTAATTAAAGCATTTGATTTCATATATCTTGTTCAATCCAAGAATTCCAAGAGCCAAGAGGCAATTTATAATTTGACATAAGACCCCAATTTTTTTATTTTAATAATTTAATGATTTATTTAACAATTTGCATGGTTATAAAGACAAGAAATTATACAAATTCTAAATCTGATATGACATTTGTAATTTATATACATACAAAGAAAAATGATTAGAATTTATATACATACAAAGAAGGGTATTTTTCATAGTAGTTTGTTTTGTTAAATATTAATTTATACTTCTAAATCNCTTCTAAATCTAATCCCACATTAACCAGAAGTATAGGTAAGTGGCATGACAGTGAGCACCCTTAGGGTAGGTGCACCAGATCCTTCAATTCGTCTCTTCTGTCAATTCCTCCGCAGAGCCTTTCGCTTCTCACCTACCACCCAATACCCATTTCCATCTTCTGCTTTATTTATTTTTAAATTTTGTTTTTCTTGATTTGCCATCATTACCAAGCGGCACAGCAAAAGATAAGAGACGGAATAAAGAAAATCAAACCCCGGTTTTCTCTCCTGCCCATCAATTGCTTCTGTTTTTTGTTTTCATGTTTTGCCTTTAAAATCCATCTCTACTCTCTTCTCTTCTGCATTGTTGGGAGTTGCTGCTTTGGTTGACATCACTCTATAATGGTGGATATGGAGCTCTTGCAATCATTGGACGTTCAGCTCCTTGTGGGTGGAGCTGTGGCTCTTTTGGCCATTGTTATTGCTGCTGCCTACTTGTTTTCCTCCAAGAAGCCCAAAGGTTTCACCTTTCACTCAATTGAGCTTCTTTTGTCACTAAAGCTTCCTTTTTTCTATCGAAAGTTTGATCTTTTGCGTGAAGTTTACAAATCATGAATGTGTAGTTAAAAAAATTATTTTTGGTTGGTGGGTTTTTTTTTTTTTTTTTCTCCTTTTGTTTTTGCATGTTACTAATGTTGAGTGTACTTGTTGGAAGTTGTAAGAAATGTGGAACTGCAGATACTTATCGATTCTTATCAATGCTTTTAATTTTGTGCCAGCTTGTAAATGTTTTCTCGATTATGTTTGAAGTGGGAATAAGTGAAAATTGACATGGTTATCTGATTAATTGCTGCACAGCTTGATTTGTGAGATTTTGTCTGATAATTAGTTACATTATTGTTGCTTACTTTAAGAAGAAACTTTTATACTGTTTTTAAGATCTTTACTTGTAAAGTTGTCATGCTGGATGCAGAAACTCTTAGCTTTTTCTATGAAGGATTTTTATCATGTTTAATTGGATCTTGAGTTTGAGATCCTTCTCTTATCCATTAATTATTTATAATTTCGTACTAGAATATCTTTTTAGTGTTTCAGTTTCTCTTAATCGTTCATTGTGACATTTTTAGATGGATTATTGTGATGATATTTACTTCTTGCAAAAAGCAAATATGGAGTAAAAGTGGATCATTTGGAATATAAAAGAAAGCCACAAAACTTTTATTGAGGTTACTTGCATGGCATATGCTTGACTGTTTTGTGCATTGTATTTAGGTATCCCTTAACCACTGATTTTTGAAATTCTTCTCAACTATCTTGAAAAGTTTGATGTTAAGTTCAACTTAGCATTACCATAATCCCAAATATCTGGAAAATGGCTTAAAAAGTTGGTGTTTCATCAAGGATCAAATAAAGTTTGTTTTAGTCACTAGTTTGCATTGACAGAGAGAAAGGTCGCAGACTTCAACATTGAAATGCTTACTAAATTAAAAAGTTCTCAGGGACTAGTGAATTTGAAAACTTGGTGAAATCTGCAAAAATTAAGTTTGAATGCAAATGCAAGCTTAGCAGCTCAATTGAGATTAAATAATTTAAGCAAAGCTTTATTTACTAAATTTTGGCTTGGATTGTTGGTTTGAACTCATTGCTTTTATCCTGCTAATTCACTGGTACCACAATTTGGCACTTTTACTTTTTTAAGTTCACTTCTTTATTTTTGTGCTGACCACTCTTTTTGCTACTGAAGCTATGCGCTAATGCTGTTTCTATCCTTTTGTATTTGGCAAGCTGATGATATTTTAGTAAAAATGTGTTGTTCTTCTGTGAATGAAACTTTACATACTCGTGTTTATTTATTATAACTAGTGGTTTAGACTGCAAGTTTTAGTTTACGTTTTATCAAATTATTTATTTCTGTAGTTCCCTAGCTAAAGCATTGCTACGTCTTATAGGTTGCTTAGATCCTGAGAATTTCAGGGAGTTTAAGCTTGTCAAACGCAAACAGCTTAGCCATAATGTGGCAAAGTTCACATTTGAACTTCCTACCCCTACTTCAGTTTTGGGTCTTCCAATTGGACAGCATATAAGTTGCAGGTTTGTTGCTTGATTTCTCTTCTGCATGTGTCTAGACAATATGCCCAAGTATCTTTTTACTTGTTGTTCTTGATCCATGTCCTGTATTATTTATTTTCCTAATCTAAGGTCGAGGGTTGTAATCTCTTCAATTCCAATGATCCTAATGTCTAGAATGAAAGATTGTTGGAGTTTTTAATTTTAGCAGCAACTTCTTTAGTAGTTTTGTCTTTTATACCGATGGCTTTCTTGAACAGAGGCAAGGATAGTCAAGGTGGAGAGGTTATTAAACCATATACACCAACCACTCTGGATTCTGATGTTGGTCATTTCGAATTAGTTATTAAGGTATGTCAGAACTTTTTCTTGATGGTTCTCGACTTTATTGTGTTCATTTTACCATTATCCCTTCTTATTTTGGGTATCTTTTCGATTTTTCTGGTAAATAGATGTACGCAGAAGGTAGAATGTCACATCATTTCCGTGAGATGCGTGTTGGTGATTATCTTTCTGTGAAGGGGCCCAAGGTACATGTTCCTTTTACATATACGTCTATAGAAATTCTTTTGGCTGTATGCATGTTTGTTCTTGAATTCCTGTTCTGCCCACTTATTTTAGGCTTTGATTTTATATGAGAAACGGTGTTAGAATCATTTTTGTTGGATGCTTCAATCTGAGACACTATTTTGATTCTCTCCTGAATAGGTGTCATAAGTTCACTATCACCCTTATCTAGTGTTAATTTAATGCAATCCCTGGTAAACTTCATAGTGGATTTTACATACCAGTCGCATATGCTGCAAGCTCATCAAGAAAAAAGAATGTTATTAAAATATCCAATGTTCTTCCTTTTATTTGATATAATCCAACAGTCTATAGAATGTGATGATAGATGTAACAGTCAGGTCAATTACTGTTTTGCCAGAATGCCTTTATATTTTTCTCAGTGAATTGGATGATTAACTTTTGAAAGTATAAGTTGATCTGGTGCTGCCTAGATGGTAATGTCATGATGTTGTTATACCCAAGGACCGATAATTATTAAAAATTTAAGTTTGTATTCCATATTTGAAATATCAAGTCATCCTATGACATAATTTGAGTCACTGTAGAAAATTTGTTTGCATATTAAATTTAGTGAACCAATTTCAAGGTATAATTTTGCAGTCTGTGCACATTATCTTATGTGTATTTCTAGCTAACCTTCATAAGCTGGTTTAATAACTTTGGAGTTTTAACCATACATGTATAATTCAAATCACATCTAAGAAAGATCTCATTTTGATTTCTGGTCTTAAAATATTACTGCTACCAGGGTCGATTCAGATATCAACCTGGCGAAGTTAGAGCATTTGGGATGATTGCAGGAGGCTCTGGTATCACTCCAATGTTCCAAGTAGGTTGCTGAAAAATAATTGTTATAGTTATTTATGGATTTTGGCTTGTCGAGTAGTTGATTATAACGTCTCAGAAGGTGTTTGTGTTTATATAAACTGTTGTTTCTTTATGTTTTTGGTTTAGGTTGCTAGAGCCATATTAGAGAACCCCAAAGATAAGACAAAGGTGCACCTCCTTTATGCCAATGTTTCATATGAAGACATTCTTTTAAAGGTAATTTGTGCTCCTATTTGTCTATTTTCTTATTGTGTAGCCCTTGCTCTATTGAAAACTTCAAGAAACATAATTATACATGCTGTTTGTATCAGTGTGCTTGTTGAGCAATATGGAGTCCTCAGATAATTTATTAATTGGTCAAGCAACAATAGCATGGTTAAGAGAATAATAGTTACTTAAATGAAAAGACAGAAGTAGATAAAGGGGAGTTAATGAGTTTGAAAGAACAAAGAGAATTAGGCATGAATTGGTTAAATTTGAGTGAAAAAACACTATCCCATCTGCATTAAGATGTATGATATTTCGGCTTCTAGAAATCAGATTATTTTCCCCTTTCTCCTTGGTCACATTACTGGAAGTTGGAACATACTGACTTTCTACAGAGACGGAAATTATTACCAATAGAGGCATGTTCCCTACTTCATAAGGCTAATTGCAGAAGAGGAAATGAAAAATGAGTTGTGATGTGACTCTGCCATTCTATAAGAAATGCAGTTAAGATTAGAAATTTCACTGTTAAATTATTTCATTCCCAGCCAGCCTATCTACATCTATGATATCAGTAGAGTTGTAGCAGTACGTGAATTAGCACTGTCAATGATATTTATGACCTTTTTATCATCTCATTTGCGCATGTGTCTCACCCTGCCCATTTAGTACCAAAAGCCCTGGCCTGGGATCTCATGTTAGTTCATTTGGAATTAAATGTTTAGGAATTCTAGAATGCTCCTCAGGTTTTTGAGGCAATTATGTTTTTCAGTCATCAATATCAACATTCTTCTTTCTGCAGTAGTTATGATACTTTCTTGATATAAACGTGATACTTCTTTCTTCATTGATATGTTGAGTGTAAGTTTTCCTTAATAGGCGCTACACTTCTTCAATGTCTTTTTTTTTTTTTTTTTTTGGCACATGATGTGATTATTATCACTATCTTGGGCGGAAATTACCAAAGTGAATTATTTTAAAACAAACAATGTGCAACTGGAGTTGAGAAGGGTAAAAAAATGTGAAAATTTAATATATGAATTTTGTGTTGATGGGAATGAGATATATTTTATACATGTGATGTATTTGCAGGAAGAATTGGATTTACTTGCTGAGAAGTACCCTGATCGCTTCAAAGTCTATTATGTGTTGAATCAGGTCAGCTGCCTTTCTTAAGTGACCTATCTATTAACGCAGTTTCAAATGTGATGGCAATACTAATCTAATGACGCAGAAGGGAAAATTTGGCTGTGGAGGACCTTAAATTCAGCTCGATATCTTAGTTTTAGGTTATAGGTTAATTTATCCACATCGCAAGATCCATTGGGGATCGATTAGAAGTGAAAAATTTTGAGTATTAGAGTTATCAGGTGCTGGTAATAGATAGACGGATTGTACTAATGTAGAAAGTTTGACAAGAAAAAAGATTTAGATTGGAAACAACTGGATGGTTGTACAATTATAGAACAGTTGAAAATAAAAAATGGAGATTTAATCTACCTCCAAATTCACTAGGCAAGGTTATTTAGAGTTATTAGCTCCAAGTTCACTTCTTGATTGTCTTGATCATCCAAATAGCCAATAATATAAAGTTTCTAGGATATAAAGGTACTTTTGACTCATATTTGGCATGGTTGCACCAAAATTTGTAAGTTATGAATTCAAATTTTTAATCCTTGATGGTCCTTGTTACTGAAAACTATTTATTATCAATGTTTACTTCCTCAGCCTCCTGAATCATGGGATGGTGGTGTTGGCTTTGTTTCAAAGGAAATGATTCAAACCTATTGTCCTGCACCAGCAGCCAACATTAAGGTAAACTCGCAAGCTACTTACTTTGCCGTTAATATGTTTGCGCAGCTCTTTACCATGTTTCACTAGTTGAATACCGGTTTTGAAGCTCTCGAAGACCTTTTTCGTTTGTAATTAAAATCTCTTAGCATGTAATATCTTGCTGTACACATCTTTGACTGGTTAGAAGTAAAAAGATCTTTAAGGAAAAAAATTGCCAAGGTGCACTAAAATTTATTAATGGGATTTGCAGGTTCTAAGGTGTGGTCCTCCACCGATGAACAAAGCCATGGCTGGCCACCTTGATGCTCTCGGTTACACTCCAGAGATGCAGTTCCAGTTCTAATCCTTTCAATGAGTTCTCGAACCCGTTTAGCTGGAATAATATTAATCACTAGGGCTGGGTCCACAAGATCCATTGTTTTTTTTCCCCTACGACTTGTTTCTCCAGTGCCAAAAGTAATTATTAATTTTGGAGCAAGGTATTTGAAAATTCATCTTGCTTAGACCTTTGAAAAGATTTTCTGGGAGTTGCTTTAAGTTTTCTTTTCTTCAATAGCTATACCGTACTAGATTATGTGCTTGTGGAGGTCAATCAGGTTCACAGATTTGCTAAAATAATGATAAATCAATGCAAGATTTGACCCTGATAGCCCTTTCCAAATTATTACACCATTTGAATCATGTGAAGGATGGTTGTGGCAAAGCCAGGCTCTGCTAACCTTATTCCCCAGACTCCATGATAGACCATTATAGACAGCAAAAAGATACAAAAAGGGATACATCAGAGTTATTGGGTCAATTATATTACTGGTCTCTTAGTATCTATTGGATTACCTTTCCAAAAATTGAACGACGATAATCCAATGATTACCAAAGGTTCTTAACATAACATACCAATACGACACCATATCATTAGTAAATGGTTACAATACAACCTGTGTATGAAATACAATCAATTTATCATTTTATACAAAAATTAAAATGTCTATTTTCAATTGTTATAGGGTCGCTTTGACTGTCATGTGAAATTGAAGTATCAATATCAGGAGCACCTTAACATGACTTGTGACAGATCCCAAGGTGTTTTTATTTGTTCTTTTTTCTGCAAATGCTGGCCCTTGAATTCAAATCCAAAAGCTTTATAGGCCTTGTACCACATATTTATTTACTTTCAGGAAGCAGGTGACCTAACCAGTTTAAATTATTTGCCCTCGAAGTTAGTGAAGTGGATCCCCAGAAGCCCAACCATTTCCAAGATCTTAAAAAAAGTTCAGACCCTTGTCGGGATTCCAAAATTCATGCTTGAGTTGAGCCAAGTTCATTGGAGGATCTTTATCATATTTTTTTCATAGAAGATCGTAAAAAGTATCAAGGGAAGTGGTTTGTCTTTTAATGTACAATGGATTGATTAACATATCTTAACTTATAGTAGATTAGGTACCCATAAATCCATTTAAATGTACTTGGGGCCAAGATCTGCTTAAGCTTACCAACAAATATAGAAATATAAATAGAATCAGAGATCTGGGTTTCCATTCCAACAAGAAGGTGGCCACATCCACATGCTCACTCTACTTCATAAATGCTTTGTTGCAGAGTTCTCCAGGATTATTTTAAACCATTATTCAGTCATGCAGTGAGTGAATCAACTTGAATTTTTGGTTTGGTTCATGATGATTGATGCCACCAACATTAATATTTAATTAAATGAAGTAGTTGGATCCTGCTCGAGTTTCACCTTCCCCAGTTTTAAGCCGGTTTTAGATGTTTGTCCCTCTTCTTTCTTATTATACGGATTTTATTTTATTGTTTTCAAAACATTCAGGTGTTTATTGTGATTTCTCAAACCTAAGAGAGTTGGATAAAAATTATTCAGTACTGTTTGTGTTATTTTCTAAAACTACCGGGCTTATAGTTGTTCCGCTAAACATTGAGGTTCCATAAAAATCCTTATCGTATAAGGTTATTTCCTTTGACCTTTCAGTTAGATTTGACGAAAACATTTAGCCTCAATCTTTTGTTAAACTAACACTTATTCCTAAAAAATTTAATAGTCGTAAACTGTGTACTAAAAGCTAACACTAAAAATTGACATTTTTTTGAGGTAAATATTTGTCTGACAAAAGGTTGAAGTTAAGTATTTTCGCCAAATTTAACTGGGGGTCAGAGTGAATATCCCTTATTATATATTATTTTTTTCATATAAAAATAATAATACTATACTTAAAATTTTGTATATAAAATAACTAGACTTCACTAGTTTAATGTCAAATTTTATTCATTTTCATATTTACTTTGATAATACAAACTTTATATGATAATTTAGTAGAACATCAAGAAATTAATATTAAGATTTTTGTTGACCTACTTCAGTCAATTGCGCTAGTATGTGCTCACAAGTGGACACGAGCGCACCATTTCAATAAGTTCGGCGGTGGCCGGCATTTGACCTCTCAATTCTCCACTATCAAAATTTCCATAATTGGATTGAATTGCTCACCAGATTGGCATTTGAAAAAATTGTTTGTTAGCATTTTTTTTGGCACCAATTAAGGTACCCAATTGATAACAAATATTTTTTTCTACAAATCTTTATATCAATATTTCCATAATTATATAAAATCATTTAGAGATTCTATCTCTCTTTTCTGCCAACCTTTTTTTTATTTCAATACTATGACTATTTAAAATATGAATTTAATTAAAAGTAATATTACACATTTCGAATGGTATCTTGAATTTACTTAAAATGTACATTTAATTAGGAAATAGATTTTAATTAAGAAAGAGAATTCCAATCCTTACCCAACCAGAAATTAAAAAAAGAAAATAAAGAATTATTAATTTTAAAAATATATATATTTTTTAAATAGGATTCCTCTTAATTTAGGAGGTCAAAACCGGTTTTTATTGAAATTTTTAAAAATTAAATAAATGCTTTGATTTTATTCCTAAATTGTCCTATCAAATGATATAATAACAAAATGATGAGGCGTGATTGAGTTATGAACTCAATATTCTAATTTGATTCTTATAACAAAAAAAATAAAAAGAATAAAGACTTGATAGTAAAAGTTTTCAAATGGTAGTATATAACATATTTAATGATATTAAATATATTGGTTCTAAGTATTTATTAAAATATGTAATCAAAACATCATTATTTAATATCAAAAGGTTATTTTGATAACATCACTTTATGGTATTATTATTATTATTATAGTTTTAAACTCCCTCAAAATTAAAAGCAAAATTTAATATGATTCAAATTAAAGGTTTTATTGAAATGTAATATTTTTAAAAAATTTAAACGTCATCACTTATTACATGCTCATATATTATATATGAGATATTATCTAATGATCGATATTATCTATTGAATAATATTAAACAGTTTGACATAATTATTAGATATTGATTGACGCTCGACACATTTAAATGTCATTTATGCTTAAAAAATGGGTTACAAGTGTCTATTTTTTTTTTTAAATAAATTTTCGAATGACTCTTTAGTTTAGGTCTATTTACATAATTCTTAAAAAAATAATTTTAATCCGAGAAAATAATAATAAGGAAAAAAAGAGAGAGGGAGGACCAAGAAGAAGCCGGAGCAGCCCGCTTCAAGCGATTGTTCCTAGTCCCACGCACACGCTAATTATATAATTCTTTAAATAAAAAAGAATTTAATTGAAAAAATAATGATACAGAAAAAATGGAAAATACAGAGAGGAGCACCAAAGAAGAAGTCAGTGTAGTGAAGAGAGACAGGGACTAGCAACGACCAGGCCCGCCTCAAGCGATTCTTCCCAGTTCAGTTACATCTTCAACAAACTAAACGACAACTCTTTTCCCTCTGTTTCCCTCTACGCTAAGAATCCAACCCAACAAACCTCTGCAACTACAACACCAACCCATTCTCCATTGTTTCTCACTCATTCTTTATTGATTCTTGCTTTTAACTCTGTTTTCCTTGGTGGGTTGTTGAGTTTGGGCTGAATTCTATCTGGGTTTGGCTTCTTACAATGCACAGAGAGAATCAACGAATGAGCAACTGTCTGACGTCTGTTCATACAGTGACAGAGCAGAGTTGCTTTGGCCTTCAGCATTGCGGTTTGTGTTAGCAGTTTTGGTTTATAAGATTGGCATTGAATATTTTGAATCATTGCTGCTCAGTTTTCATATGAAAGCTCCTATTTTGGTTGTCTATCAGTTCCATGTTTGTTAGTACTTGTTTTGAGAATATAATCAACTGTTCTTGGGAAGCATTGTTGATTTTTTTGTGATTAGTATGGCATTGGCGGAGAGGAATACCTCATCCTATGTGATTATTTCTCGAAATGCTTTGTTTTGCTTGTTCACAATTACGTCAATTTTGTTCTCGTTGTCATGGTTCTTTGTGTTGCGCTCCCAGCGTTTCATAGACCATACTTCGATGTCCAATTCACAGCACCTTTCTGTAATTGACAATGCTAACCCTGGATTCAAGAGTAAAAATCATGATGCTTTCTCAGTAGAAAAGGGGATATTTGAGAGTAGTTTACGACAACGAGAACAATTTTTACAAAAGCAGGATGACAAGAAGTGCAATAAAAATCACAAAATGTTGCTTAAGATTTTTATGTATGATTTACCTCCTGAGTTTCATTTTGGACTCTTGGATTGGAACGCACAAGGGGTTAGTGTTTGGCCCGATATTCGAACCGCCATACCCCGTTATCCCGGTGGGTTGAACTTGCAACATAGTATAGAATACTGGCTTACATTGGATCTCCTTGCTTCAGAGCTTCCTGAGATACCAAAACCACGTAGTGTGATAAGAGTACACAACTCTAGTGAAGCTGATATCATATTCATACCCTTTTTTTCTTCACTGAGCTACAATAAGTATGCCAAAAGGAATCCAAATGAAAAGAAGAGCAAGAACAAAGTGTTGCAAGAGAAGCTGGTAGAGTTTGTGACAAGTCAAGAGGAGTGGAAGAGGTCTGGCGGAAAAGATCATTTAATCGTGGCACACCATCCCAATAGCCTCTTAGATGGTAGGATGAAGCTTTGGCCTGCAACGTTCATACTTTCTGATTTTGGGAGGTACCCTCCCAACATAGCAAATGTTGACAAAGATGTTATTGCGCCTTACAAACATGTTATCAAATCCTATGTGAATGATACCTCTGATTTTGATAACCGCCCTATTTTGCTGTATTTCCAAGGAGCAATATACAGAAAAGATGTAAGTGCTTCCCTCTTTCATAAACTTATTTATTTATTTACTTTTTGTTCTTTGTGTGCCATGGATTTCAGGGGAGAAAGAGACTTTTTAGCTTTCCCATAAATTCTTCTTCTGCCATTTTGAATTATTGTTATGACACTTTTTTGTTAGGACATATATTGCTAATTTGTTGCTTCTGTCCTGTACTATAAACCTGTATATTCTGGTTATCATATATGTTGAGTGCAGCATTAATTACCTACTCAGAGAAGTACAATGTGTAAGTATAAAATTAAATGGTGAAGAAATTATTTGAAATTGATAAAATTGAATCCATCTGTTTGGTGAGTATTTAATGTATTAGATTTAGATTCATACAAGGCTAATTCGAATCTTGGAACATTGGTCACATATCAACAGGCTTTGAGCTATTCAGAACCATTGTAGCACTTGCAAACAGGATGCTAAACTAATTGAACATGATTGATGCCTTTAATTTATGTGTACTTGTCTTAAATGGAATTTGTTTTTATATGGAAGAAGTAAACAATGGAGGATAAAATTTGCCACTTCTTTTTCTGCACTTCTGGTTCTCTCTATGTGCATCCGAATTTACAATCACTAAATCAACTTATAAAATGATAAATTTTCATAAACATGCAATTGCTTTTTAGGGAACTGATTCACTTGTTAACCCCATTTTTTCTCAGTAGTTTGTTTTGCAAACTAGTTTTCCCCTTTCCACGCACATGTTTTCTGTTGTTTGGTCAAAAGATAATCCAATATTTTCCTGTGATAACACATACTAATTGAATGCTTCACAAAGAATAGTAAAAGTTTACAATGGTTGCTGCCTACAAAACAATTTATTTCTCATATACTGTTTAGTGTGTGGGAATCTGGATAAATGATGACATATATTTTCTGATTCATTACAAGTCTTGAGACATTCCCCTGAAATCTTACTTCTGTGAAACACAAGATCCTTTATGAGGAGTAGAATTTGTGACTAAGATTTCATTGGAGCCAATATGTTTCAGAAGATGTCTTTATGTAAACACAAATTTTGTAAAGAATTTTAATATGGACATGATGTAGAATTAAACTTGTTCAATCTAAAATCTTGAAGTATGTTTTTGTTCTGTTAGTTCCAGTGAATGACATGTTCTTGTTATCTTGCATGTTCTAAGCTTTGTGTTTATATACAAGTTTTTCGTGGTTCTGTTGACTTCACTAATGGCATGCTGATGCATATTCATATTGCTGGCACTTAAGAATTGGGTATTTGATTCATTAATAGTATTTTAGCAATTATAACCGAAATAATTTGTGTGTCAAATGATCTTCATAAGATGACATCTTTGAGAATTTTTTACAGTCTTTCATCTTTTTAAGAACACATCTTTTTTAAAAAAAAAAATAATAATAATAATTTCACCCCTTCATGTTATAAGTTTATTAAAACTAAAGTACCACTTATTGCTCATATGTCGACAGTTTCTCTGTTTTCATATATGTTTCCTTGTTTCTTTCATATTATGCACTTAACTCTAGTTATGTACAACTGTATATTTTTCTAATACATGGTTATTTACTACTCTCACTCAGGGTGGCTTTGCAAGGCAAGAGTTATTTTATCTTCTAAAAGATGAAAAAGATGTTCATTTCACATTTGGAAGTGTTCAAAAGAATGGAATCAATAAAGCTTCCCAGGGAATGCATTCTTCCAAATTCTGCCTCAACATAGCTGGTGACACCCCTTCATCAAACCGCCTCTTTGACGCCATTGCTAGCCATTGTGTTCCTGTTATCATCAGTGATGAGATTGAGATCCCTTATGAGGATTTTCTCGACTACTCTGAGTTCTGTATATTTGTTCGCACATCAGATGCTGTAAAGGAAAAATTTCTCATAAACCTAATAAGAAGCATAAAAAAGGAAGAATGGACTCGAATGCGAGATAGGTTGAAAGAGGTTGAGGATTTATTTGAGTTTCGGTTCCCATCCAGGGAGGGTGATGCTGTCCAAATGATATGGCAGGCGGTGGCCCGAAAGGTCCCTGCCATCCGAAGGAACATACACAAGGCTAGGCGATTCTCACGAACTGTTACCAAGCAAGAGAAAGGCTTAAGGACGATACCATTACCGCGAAATTTTGGGTGAAAGGGTAAGTTATGGTTGTTTGCAGCATGGCAGTTTCTAACTATAAGACACAGCATTAGGTTTATGCTACTTCTTAAAAGTGAGAAGTGCAGTAGAATTCTCACAGCAGATTTTTGAGATTAAAGAGAGCAATTACCTTGTACAAAGAGGGGAGGAAAAAGCTCATTTCAGTAGTTTAGGTTCCGTGTATTAGTAGATTTTCTCCAGAAAACGAGCTAGTGTGACTAGAGATAATTTAGTGACGAAATTTGTTTATTCATTCATTTACCTTTTGACGTTATTTTGTTTATGACTGCATTGCTTTGCCGTTAGAAGTTCTATTAGTTAACAATTAAGTGCTATATAATATTAAAAAGAGAGAGAGAGAGAGAGAGACAATTCAATTTTTTTTTTTTAACTATTTTGTGAAGGAGTGTATTATGTATTTTGATGGTAGACTAAGCATAACAATCAATTGAAACGTTTAAATTGTCAAATATAAACTTTCTCGATCAGAATAATATTGGATACAAGAAATCCAACCCACAATCATAGGCCCATGAGGCCCAGCAGGCCACCGAGGCCATTACACAAAAACCCTTTAACAATGCAAGGGTGACTTGACTTGATTGATGACTCACGACTCACCTAAGCATCATAGGCATCATGCAGTTGCTTTTGAGCCATGGCACAATGAAGAGCTTCCATAATAGGCTATAATGAAAGAAATGAATATCATTCATACGATAAAGTTGACTTCCAAGTTTAGTTCCACTCTAGCTAGTCGACTTAATGGCTATACCAAGTCATGCACCCATGAAATTAGATAAAATTAACATATTAGCCTTTGTTGTTTGTGGAGAGGAGTCCAACAACAATTTGTCAAGAAATTGGTTCACTGAATTCTTGGACAGAGAATAAATATATGTGTTTTTATGAAATTTTTTTCAAGAAAGTTATTTTACCTCCATTTTAATACTTAGTTTAAGGAATCATATTTTTGGGATTTTGAAATCTAATTTTCAATTGTAAATTATTTCTAAAATTTGTTTTTGGTGTTTCTTAGGAATCTTACATCTCCAAACAAAAAGGGGGAAAAAAAGAGAGAGGAATTCAGTCTAATTGCACTTTGTTGAATATCCTTGACCTCCAAAAGTTTCATGAGATATCATTTTAATCCCTTGCAATTGAAAATTATAAACTACATGCTACTTCTGCTTTATTAAAACCTCTCAAAAGCCTCTCTTGAAGCCTTTAGGCTTTAGCAGAATGGCTTTATCTGCTCTTCATCTTCCTCTTCTTCATCCTAATCCCTCGATTATAGCTTCCCCAAAACGTCACTGTTTTAAACCCTTCACAGCTTCAATCTCGTTCTCCACAAATGACGCATTTGCTATCAGGAGAATAGCTTCATCCATGGCTGTCCCGGTCAGAGCCGCTTCTTCTTCTTCGCTTTACACGACAAGCACCAGAGAAGCAGTAGAAGTAGAAGAAGAAGAAGACTTTCATGCCGTCAATATTGCCGAGGATGTAACCCAGGTTCTGCTTTTGCGCATTTCCCTCTGTATTTTCACCAATTTATTTTTGTTTCAGTTTATATATTAATTTTCTGTTTTGTTATTGGGTGGTGCCTTTTTGGAGTGCTTCTATTTCTTCCTAAAGCACTTTTAAATACCCAAAAAGTAGTTTTGTGGTTTATTAGTGTTGGGCTGAAGTAGATAAATTTGATAGAAGAACATTTGGAGTGCTATTTGAAAAGCATTTGGTAGGTGAATGTCAAGAAAGTTCTTTTTGAATTTAAAAGAAGAGCTTGCTTGATCAGCATTTTTTCGAAAAGCGCTTTCAGATACCCTAAAGTGCTTTTTTAATTATTTTGTAGTGTTTGGCTAAAATAAGTAAAAGCATTTTTTCTTTTTTTGAAAAGGAACTTGTAGAGTGATTTGTAGAGTAGTGTTTGGTAATGTGAAAGCACTTTTGGAATGAAAAAGTACTTTTCTTCAGAAAATGCTTTCTATGTTTACTCCAAATCTCTTTACTACAAAAACCCTCCTAAAATATGAATCATAGGTTATAGAATAAAAAACAACTTATCTAATCATCCATAAGCTCTTCTTGAATTGCTACCAAACGACACACTAGGCCAACAGTTCTTGAGTGGAAATCATGTATATTATATGTAGCTCTTCTGTTGCTTTTGTTAATAATCCTTATGTCTTGAAATCTTTACTGATATGAGCAGTTGTGACAAATTGATATATAGTTGATTGGAAGAACACCAATGATATATCTCAACAAAGTTACAGAGGGCTGTGTAGCAAATGTTGCTGCTAAACTTGAATCCATGGAACCTTGTCGCAGTGTCAAGGATAGGTAACATTCTGCATTTTGCTTCAGATGAAGTAGAATTTCTCATTTTAATACCTTAACAGTCTTTCACTAGTACTTTAAAATAATGTATGTGCTTATTGCTTTATGGTGGTAAGTGATTGATCATATGATTCAGGATTTATCTATAGAAAACTGGGGTTTGATATATCTTTTAACTAATGGTGAACCTTATCTTATATTTTCTTAGTATTTTCTGCAAGTTATGACTGATTTTTCTTGCTTGGTCTGAGGTCGTGTGCAAATTCTGATCTTTCTATTTGATAATAATTGACAACACAGAATTGGTTACAGTATGATATCTGAGGCTGAAGAAGGTGGAGCAATTTCTCCTGGCAAGGTTAGCTACTAACTTTTAGAACATTCACTTTTGAAATGCATGATTTAGATTTTTATATTTCTTAGCTGTTGGTTCTCTTCAGAAAATCTCTTTGGGCTGAGGTATTGTGTTGTTGTGAAACTCATTGGTTAGTTTGATTATATACATTCATTTGATGCTGTCTATTTTGCCTTTTTGTAGACTACATTAGTTGAACCAACTACTGGAAATACAGGTCTTGCTATCGCTTTCGTTGCAGCTGCCAAGGGATACAAACTTATAGTCACCATGCCAGCATCAATAAATATTGAAAGAAGGGTACTTTTACGTTCGTTTGGAGCAGAGATTGTTCTGACAGATCCTGAGAAAGGTCTGAAAGGAGCAGTTGATAAGGCTGAAGAAATTGTTCTGAAGACACCAAATGCTTACATGTTTCAACAGTTTGATAATATGGCTAACATAAAGGTTGTATATTGCATCATGCTAGGTCTTATTTTATGAATGCTGTTGATTATATTCTTTAATATTCTTTATTACGACTTTCTCCCATGATTGCAGATCCACTTTGATACAACAGGACCAGAAATTTGGGAGGATACTCTAGGCTGTGTTGACATATTTGTTGCTGGAATTGGGACTGGTGGTACTGTAACTGGCATTGGGAGATTCTTGAAAATGATGAACAAAGATATCAAGGTAAGGATTTTACCTTAATGGAACATTTGAACATATAATTTCAATATTGATCATAACATGTGCATGATTTGTCTTGCATTTACCTGGATTTTACATAATGGGAAGGAAACAAAAAATGCCACTTTGGGCTTGTGATCTACATAGATTTCAAGTTTTCAATATTGCTTTTTATTTTATAATTCTGGAGCTAATAATCCAACTTGAACAGTTTTATCAGTACAAGTTTCATTACATTAGAGTAGTTTTAAGTTAAAATTTCAATAGTTTTTAGCATCATTTCTCCAAAGGGGTTAATGGGATGCAGTCAATGTATGAGCTTTCTGTGATGTGCATGTTATCCTGCAATATAGTCTACCTTTCTGGATGACAGCATGTGAGTTCCTAATTTGGCACCTTTCTATTTACTTAGGTAGTTGGTGTTGAACCTGCAGAAAGGAGTGTAATATCTGGAGAAAACCCAGGTGAAAACATTTTTTTTTGTAAACTTCTAATTTTCATTACATTAATTTTCTCATGCTGACTCTGCATGAAGAAATTTCACTACATTACACCCAGCTTAGTTTGGCATTTTGGTGCAGGTTATGTGCCAAGCATCTTGGATGTCAAATTACTTGATGAGGTTATCAAGGTAAAGAAAATATATTTTTTTGATAAATTTTGTTATTCACTTCTTAAAAATTCCAAATGTTTGGGTTTCTTTGTTTTGTTAGGTTTTGAAGGTTCCAATTTTCATTTATTCCTTGGAGAACCATCTTCATACCTAACATTTTTGAGCATGTATCAGATGTCCTGAGCTTCGATTGTGATTTCTAATTTTAAATGTTGTCTCTTATGAGTATTTAGTGGGCTACCTGACTTTTGAGTCCATTTCATCCTAATTATTCTGAATGCTTTCTAAGTGGGATGCATCAGAACAGTTTTATGGTTTAAGTTGGAAGCTCTGATTCCTCTAAGAGTTTTTACTTTCAGTCTTTACCTGTTAGATTCTTTTATAAGGGAGGTTATGTTTTTCACCATAACATGGTCTTAATGACGAAAATCATATGGGAGAGAAAACAAAGGGGAGATGTAGAAAGAGGGAATATTCAGACAGAATTTGAGGCGGGGAAATACTTCATTAATCGATATTCAATCATTTGCTCAAGTCTGAAAAAAAAAAAAACTTATAAAAGCCAATATCCTAATTAGAAAAGTAAAACAATGTCAGCGGAGAAATATAATTAAACAAAATGGGAAAGTCTACTCCTAATCAAACAAGTAAATAACAATGGTAAATAAACCCTAGGAAAGAAAAATAAAATAAAATTCTTAAAATCCTTATGATGTCTTACATCACCTAAGAACTAGGAACCTTGTAGGTGAAGAAAAATTAGCAAGATCAGTTGCCACATCATTTGGTCAACTTATAATGAAAATGGCAGATTATTCCTTCTAGATAATCAATTTGTACATCAAAATCTCTGGGGTAGATTAACTGTTGACACATTTTATTCATACATAGAACACAGTTCATTACTTTGGAACTGGTTATTAATTATAAGTTCCTTATCATACTGCATATGTAAATTGAGAATGAGTCTTCCACGTCGACATTTTGTTCCAACTGGTGGTGCATATGTTTGTCTCATGACTATTGAATATGAGCGTCTGTACCTGTTATGTCTTATTTTTCATGTCTAGAGTTCTGTATTCCCACAAACACGATTATTTGTGGCATCTTTTTTTTTTCCTTGTTTCTCTGATTCTTTTTGTTCCGTCTCTGGGTCCTAGTTAATGTCCCTAAGCTGCCCTTTATCTGATTGTTAAGTCCTGCTTTTGGCTAAATTTTTTAATTTTGATTCTCTTGGACAAGCTTAGATAATAGTGCATTTTTTAAAGTTTTCCTTTCTATGTTTATAATGACTTTAGTGTGCATGTTGTCATTTCCATGAACTTTTAATATTAAATTGGGTGACTTAAAAATGCAGGTAACTAATTATGAAGCTGTTGAAATGGCAAGGAGATTGGCATTGGAGGAAGGTTTGCTGGTACTCTTCAATTTATTTCATTCCCCTTTTTTAGCTATCACTAACATTATGGGTTCAGTATGAAAAATTTCAGCTAGGAATTTGTTACTTAATAACTAGTGTGATCGCTCTAATATCTTGCTGAAAACACTTTTAGCAACTAGTTTTCTTTACTTATTTAAGCTGCACGATTATTTTCCAGTTGTGTTTTCTTTTCAGATGTGGAGATCTTCTTATGTATTTCAATCTGACATAATCCATTGCTTAAGCTTTTAACTTCAACTCCTTTTCTTTTTTTACCTTTAGTAGCTGTATTTGTGTCACTGAATGGGATGAGAGGCCTCTTTTCTAAAGGTGTTTATGTTAATTTAATTCCACTCTTTCTATGTAGGTTGGAATTTCATCAGGAGCTGCTGCTGCTGCAGCAATCAGCTTGGCCAGAAGGCCTGAGAATGCTGGAAAACTTATTGTGGTGAGGAGTTTTGAATTTAATTTTAAATGGCAAACTATGGTAAACTTTTTGTGATAATATATTTGATTGATTGTTGATGTCATAGTTGGATGTTTGTGATATAAGGTTTGGGTAAAATAATTTTCAACACAGAATAAGATGAAAATTGAAAAATCAGGTGCTATTTGTGACTCTTTTTTATCATTTTTGGAATCCAAAAACAACCAAAATATATTTGATAGTGAATATTTAGAAAACATTTTCAAATGTTTGATAGTGAATATAAGGAACATTTTAAAATGAAAAAGTTGCTTTTCAACTTTTACAAGGGAAACCTTAAAGCATCAAAATATGTTTCTGGTTTTACCCAGAAACGAATCTAAAAATCTAGACAGGAGGGTTTTCTTTTTTAAATTTCTTCTCAAATGATATACCAAACTTTGTCTATTTTTCAAAAACAGAATATTGTCTAGAAAAATGCTACAAAATGCATTTTTGGATCTTGAAAACACCAAATATCATGTGTTAGTTTAATATTCATTTTTGAAAAACACATTTGAAAAAGAACACCATACACATCCTAGGAAAATGAGTATATGAAGTCAGATGAGCTATTACTTATACAATCAGGTGTAGGAATGATCAGATTCAAATTACTTTATATTATCTTCCAATTCTTATGAAATTCATTTGATCAGTTATCTACGTCCAGTCAATAGATTTTAAAATCCTGATTTTTTTAAGATTTTTTGTGCTTGGGTAGTGCATAAAATCTTGAAAATATGGAGATTAAACTTGTATAATTTACATATAATATAATATCTATATATGAAACCAATGTTTAAGTTCATCTGAAGGAATCTTTATTAACTTGTTAATTGACTGTAAAAAGGACACTAGCATAAACGGATGATTGTCTTTGTTTATATTGTTATGGGAAAGCAACAGCTTAAAAGCTGGAGAAGTTTATGAACTGCACGGACATATCTTCTATTTTATATTAAACTCAGCAACAAATTTTGCTTTTTGCTTCACCATAGAATTAGATTTAAGGACCCGGTAAATTCTCCTATGCAATGATTGCAATTTGTCCCATTCGCAAATTATCATCCTTGTTAGTTTTAAAGAACTACTCAGTTTATTTATTTGTTTTTATTTTTTTAATGAAATGAAATGTCTATGTAGTATTATTACTTCAAATTATAGTAGCCCCATTCGCTCCATGAATGATTTGTTTGTCAGGATCCCTTCTTGTCTTCTTTACATACATATGCACAATATTCAAGAAACACAATATAGTCTTGGATATTATATGCATTTGAATTGTATTGGAAATTTACATAAGAATATTGTTCTTGGTCTTCTTATGACAAGGTCTAACTTGATTTTCCTTATCGGAACATTCTCAACATCATTCCACTATCTGACTTGCCTTTCTGTGGTTGTTAATGTTAAAGGTTATATTTCCAAGCTTTGGTGAGAGGTACATCCCTACTGTTCTTTTCCATTCGATATACGAAGAGGTTCAAAATATGCCACAAAAATAGCAAGACTTCATTTCCAGACAATCAAGCCTTTGGCAGAATTGAGTTCTTTCATCTTAAACAATGGATCGTCATTATATATATATACATAGGTAAGTTATTCAGATAGTCTTTGGTAATGGATTTTTAGCTGAGTCGTTCTGAGGCGTTTACTTATTTGTTCTTTTTGCCCCAGGTACTAATTTGATATCTAGGCACATAATCTCAGGTTGGATTGCAAACCATAGCTGATCATTTTTAAGAAAAATCTTTCATGTTTTTTTTTTTTTACCAATATTTGATGTCTTGATTCAGGTTTAGGGTGCATTGTAATGTCTTTTTATGTTGTAACATTTGTAAATGGATCTTTCAACCAAGGATTGTCCATGTCAATATAAAGTAGTTGTCAATGCTTTGCATAGTTCATGTTTACTCGAATTGTAAGAAAACTCATTTTTGTATTTGTAGTTTTGGTTGGTTTATACAGTCATATGTGACCTTTAACAGCACAAACTGGCATCACTTTCTCTGATTTACTGATGTCATATGTAACCAATAAATGATGATTTAATGACTCGAGAGTGACTTATTTGAATTTTTTTATTATTATTTTGAATTTTTTTCACTAGGGAAAATTTTGTAAATTATTTTATTTTGTATTTGGAATTTGAACTGTCATATTTTGGAAAGTGTTTTCTAGTGAAGAAATTTCATTACTTTCTTGTAATGATATTTATTCTAATCGTGCAAGAATTTTGCTATCAACCAACCAAATTTGCTTCCGGCTCCACGAGGTGTTGCTCTTTTTAGACAAGGAATAAATGTTGATTGTCATGGGCTTCTTAATGGCTCTGGAACGTGATATTTGATGGGCCTTTAATTGGACTTTCCAATCAGGGGCTTGTTGTACTTCAAATTTGGGCTTCAATCAAGCTCTTGATCCAAGGGTTTTTGTTGGCATTAAGGTAATTCTCAAGATTACTTTTTCTTCTAACTAAATCCTATTTAATTTCAAAATTATTCTTATCATAATTTTCATGCAAAAATGTGTATTTCTTATTCTTTATTAAATAGAATGGTCCCAAGATATATATATATATAGAGAGAGAGAGAGAGAAAAAAAAACCAATGAAAATAAACTTTGAAACTTGGTTACTATAGTTAGCTTCTTATCATTACCTTAGTTTCTTTCTTTCATCTTAAAGATGAATTAAAATCCTCTCATGATTTAATTTTTATATCAACTTACAAGGATTTTGCGCGCGTGATTAAGGTTTATTACATCTTCTTTNCTTCTTTAATTGTCCAATTACGTTTTCCAACCGCTTTTCAACTCTTCTAACCGCAAAAGCAACTTCAATCAATTTCAAAATGTATCATCAAAACCTAAATACATATTATAACTCAAATAAAATAAACTCATAAAACCCATCTTCATTAATCACGTACAAGCATTAATACATAAATCAAGAATAAAGANCAAAATGATTTATTTTGTTATCATTTGATTTGATTTCAAAGTGTATGAGTTTTGTTATATATATATGACTTAGAGGAAAAGAGAGAAGATAAAGTTGAAAACCGTGGATTCAAAATAGGTAATAAAAGGAATTCAAATAAAACAAGGGTATTTTAAGAAACAAAAGTGAGGTTGGTTAGAAAAATGATATAGTTTTGAGAATCGGCTATTTTTCAATTGACCCTTCTCCCACTGGGCTATTTCTTATAATTCTCTCAAGATTAAGGGTTCATTTGGTTCCGTAAAAATACACCTAGGAATTAAAATGAAAATAAGATATTT
>JANLJB010000480.1:0-10482 GCA_026212285.1 Bursera cuneata
ATTAATGATGTAATTCATTGTTTTTTTTTTTTTTTTTGTCTTGGTTGTTATTTGTATTTTGAACAATTTTTAGTTCATTATTTGTAATAAATTATAACACTTTAATTTTATATTGCATTAACGATGTAACACTTTATATTAGACATATTTGGTTTTTATGCATTCTCAACTCAAAGTGGTTTTTATGAATAACATGTTTTACAATAACATCTACACTTTTATAAATGTTAATCATCTACTGAATTAATGCAATATACATAAAAGGATAACACTTTTTATAATGGTAATTATATACTGAAAAATGTATATATATAGAAACGGATTAATGAATAATATGTTTTACAATATAATGACAAGATCATGTACAAAATTACAGCTTCTCTACTATCTGGACATCGTTCGGTTGACTCTGAGGTGCTACAGTCTAACTGGTCTTCTTTACAGGTTTTCTGTAATACCATTACTCTGTCGCCATCCTCTTCCTTATCATAACATGATCTTTCCTCGCGATTTTCACCAATGGGATATCACGTATCAGATGGTCAATCAATTACCGGAAAGGGGGAATGTAACATGACATAAATGACAATAATTAACCAATTGTACTAACCGAATACTAAGAACCATATTTGTTTTTCAACACCCTCAGTGTTCACCTCTCTAAGCAATAATTGGTGAACCAGTTGGGCCGGAAACACTAGGTCCTACACCTCTAACAAATGTTTGAAGCACGTTGTCTGAAACAGTTGTTGTTGTGCCAGCGTAACCTCTTTGTCACCAATTTGATTGGTCTTAATATCAATAGGTTCGTACATTGGCCACTGTAATGGTTATCAATACCCGTCTTCATAACGGATGTCACTCGAGGAGGATTCATATCTGAAATTTCACAAAAATAATCAAAAAATGTCAAATCTGATTTTTGGAGCGTCATTTTAGTCCTTAACTGTCTAACAAACCGTCATTTTAATAACTAGGACTGATAAAAGTACCGTTATTTTGACTCTGACTTATAGATCGTCATTTTTCCCTTAAAAGCCTAAAAGACTTACAACAAACGGACCATCATTTTTTAACACTGACTTATGAACTGTCATTTTCGCCCTTAACTGCTACTCGAATGGACCGTCATATTCTAACACTGACTTATGGACCGTCATTTTACTCATTCTGCCCTCATACCATCATTTGCCCTAAACTGACATTCCTCACTGACAAACGGCCCGTCATTTTGCTCTTTCTGCCATCTATACCGTTATAAAATGTTGGTACACGAAGGGACTAACCATCATTTAACCAAACCTTGATAAATGTCGATCACCGACATTTATCAAGGTCTGACTAAATGACAGTCTGTCCCTTCGTGTACCAACATTTTACAATGGGAAAAGGACAGACTGTCATTTTGTCACCAAAGACAAAAAAATGACGGTTACACAACTAGTACCGTCATTTTTGTCCGTCTTCTCCAACAAAATGACGGTCCATCCGTCGGCATTTCACAACCATTTCAGGCAAAAAACACACCATTTTCCATCAAACAACACAACCAACATGCCCAAACAACTAAAATCAACTCCATAGCAACATCGAACACAAAAATATCAGTAAAGTTAGAATTTTTTTTCAAAAAGCGAAATGGGATCAAAGGAAGAACTTTATCGAAAATAGGGAAGACGTGACGATTCAATGAGACGATGACTATTTCTGATCCTCTGATGACGGTTCGATGAGAGAGTGTAGAGTGAGTTCGACGATAGGGTGCAGAGCGTCTTCAAAGAGAGAGAGAGAGATAGTTTGTGTAGAGGGAGTATAGAAAGATAATGCGTAACATCGATTAAATGAAGGGTATTATGGATAATTATATGAGAGTGGTTAGGCTGATGAAAGGATTCAATAGGTGTGATTATTTTTAAAAGACCCCCCCTTAAATGTGACTATTTTAGTAAATTTCCCAATTCTTACGCGATCGAATGTTTGATATTGTTATAGGCATTCCTTAGTTTAGATTTAAAAAAAAAAGATTTTTTATTTGGTTTTGATATTAAGGTTATAATATTAATTATTTGATATGAAATTTTTACTTTACCTTTCTTGGTTTTCTCTATTATGGTTTAAATTAACGGACTTTTTTAATTGATGAAAAATTGATAAAGTTAATAATGTAGTTGATTAAAATAATAAACATATTTTTATCTAAGATTAGATAAAAATACGAAGGTAGTTCTTGATATTATCTTATGTAAAAATTATTAAACAAATATGATAATTATGTTTTACTTTTACTCCATTTTTTTCAAGTTCATTCAGTAAAATTTATCCATGTCTTGGTTGTGGCTATTAAATACTGTTTATTGTTGTTTATTTTATGGTGAAACCAAAGAAAAAAAAACCACTAAATATTTTCCCATTTAATTGATGTAAAATACATGGACTCAACAATCACCCAATCAAAAGATTTTGCCTATGAAATATGAATCCGATAAGGGAGAAGCTTTTTAGCTTAACAAATTCTCATACTTTTGTCGTTAAATCGGCCCAGGCAGATGCCAACTACAACAAAAGGTGGTTAGGTGATGCACCTTCCCAATCTTTAGGTGGCTCCATTATTGAAGAAACTTCATGTGAATTCACAACTCCTTTTCAATTCCACAGGAATGCCCAAGACATAAGGTCCATTTTCCAACTCTATTTCTACCAAAGCGTCAACTAAATTCAATCTTCAAACAATTTCCAGAGAAAACTCTAAAGATAACCTCTACCAAATTCATTCACACCAACCAAATTCAGTTCTTAAAGCAAATTCAACATTTACAAAATTTGAAACTTAGGGATGATAATCATTTTATCATCCAAATTCTGACTGGTTGAACAGATTTTAGCACCGACATTCATGAAAACTGCCGTGATTACCCAGNTCTTGTAATAAAAAAGGTGTCTTTTATTCAAAAATTCTATGTCAAAATCTAGTTTCTCAATCAACAAAATTAATCGATGATCATGATCCTTTTCAGATGTAGAAAAAAATTAAAACAAATTGAGAAAAACCCAAAAACTTACCGTAACTGAAACTTACAATAGAAAGCTCAAATGCAGGTAGGGTTAAGAAGAAATGGGAGTTTCAATGGAAATCGGCCCTAACAGTCCTCTGTTTTAAGGCTAGTGTTTTTATCAGACAAATTGTATCTTGGGCCACGCCTTTTTCAGGTTAGAGCCGGCCATGTCACGGGCCGTTCCCAGCCCATTTATAACGCATAGTTGACTCCAGCTAAACGGCCCAAACCGGCCTTTTGCTGCTTTCTTTTGTTATCAACAGCCAACTTGTCCATAAACAAACCTCTCTCTTAAGACACATCACAGTCCAAGTCTCTCGAGTCTCACCACTTTGGTGTGAACCAAAAATGGCTACTTTCTGTTTCTGCTCTCCTTTTCCGTCACCAAAGCTTGATTCCTCAAGATCCTTGATGCGCTTTGCTCCATATGGAAGCCATAAGCGCCTTTCTTTTTCTAAGCACCCACAAACTCCAATCTTCTGTTCTGCCAAAGGCTCATCCGCTGGGTCAGGTGACAACCTTTCAAGGTTAACTCTCTTTGCTTTCTTGGTAGAATTTTCATTTCTCCTTGAGTTACTCTTAGTGACATAATAATCTCCTTAACTTACTTTGAAGAAGAGTATAAACGTACAACCTTTTCGGTTCCTTGTTGCAGCTTTTGATATTACAAACATGGCTTTAAATGTCACCTTTTACATTTGCTGCTACAAAAGATGTGTTACAGTAATTTTGATTACTAAGTTTGGTAACCTAGTAAAGTTTTAAGATTGTTTTGTATATTGTTTCTATTATCAGCAACTTCTGTATTATAGAAGGCCCGGAGACTGTTCAAGATTTTGTTCAGATGCAGCTCAAGGAAATCCAAGATAATATTAAGAGTAGACGCAATAAGATATTTCTTCTCATGGAAGAGGTTTACTTTCAAGTTAATTCTGTTTTTGCAATTTAAGATATTAGAGGGCAATGCATACTTCTGTTTTGTAGATTGGAGTTTGGTGTAGTGTGATACTAGATGGTATTGATGTTCACAGTACTCTAGTTTAAGGAAGATTTTATTATTATTGTTATTATTATTCTTTTCTAACTTTAAGGTAAGGAGATTAAGGGTCCAACAACGAATAAAGAGTTTCAAAGTTCTTGATGAGACCGGTGAGGAAGAGGCAAATGAGATGCCTGACATCCCATCATCTATTCCTTTTCTTCCTCATATGGTGAGTTTCAAAACATTTTTGTGATATGCTCTTACCAAAGCATTAGTTAATAGTTACCCCTATCAGTGAAGCACACAAATATAGCTAATGGAACAATCTTATGTATCATGTAAACCAAAAATATTTCCTAGTGAATATGCAGCTAACCTTTGTGTATTTTCATTTCTAAGTGGACGCCAAAGACCTTGAAGCAGCTCTATCTGACAAGCTTGTCATTCATATCTGGGATCATCGTATTTGGTGGTCTTATTGCGCCGACGGTAAGCTTGTAAATAGTCATTGCTTTTGGCTTCTTTCCAATAGTTCTTTCTCATAAATGGTTTTCTTCCATTATTATTTTGTAAGAAGTTTTATTCGATTTTGTAAGATGGTACACTTCAGTCTTTTGTCAAGCACATGCAAAGGGTGAGAGAGTAAGATGGAGGTGTACCTTGTATCTAGTGTGTAAAGTTGAGAATATGAGAGGTAGACATAGAGCAAGATTGACCAAGAGTAGTGCTAGTAATAATTGTTAATCAGGATGTAAAGAGTAGTCAACAATCTTAAAGTCCTCGCTGATAACTAGTTGTTGTTAACTTGGTTGCACTCTGGTTTAGAAACCTTGTCTATCAGATTTTTTTTTTTTAATAATAATCTGCCAACTCTGCATTTTCATGCATAAATTAATGACAAAGCTGGGAAATATGTAATCATGCCCTTGTTCTTAATCTATATTCAAAAAGTTTTCGTTTATTATTTATAATTCATGGCTGGGGAAGTTTAGATAAGAAGCTGAATGAAGGAGAAACTTGTAGCCATGAGTAGGGGATACTTCTGGCTGATGAGGTTCACCTTGAACTTCCATTAATAAGTGACTATTCACCATTGTGTTCAACATTGCTGCCTGATCATTAGTCAGACATCATATCCTGAAAACTTTTTTTTCCTCCTTCTTCTTCTTCTCCTTATTTTTTATTTATTTTTTATTTTTATTTTGGTGTATATTGATGGTATGCCTGGCCATGCAAATTAGGGCCTAGAGGATGGGATCTTAGATAATATATATGTAAAGAATTGAAAGCGTTTTTGCTTACAAACATTTAGAAGAAATTTTTCCTTCTGCCAACTTCAAAAAATTGTATCACAATTTCTTATAATTTTTCTGGTAGCTGAGATATTTACTTTTATTGTTCTATATTATTGATTATTTAACTATTTATGCTTTTAAACCATTCACTAATGTTCAATGTCACAAAAAAATTATAATGGCAGCTGGAGTTGAAATTAGGTTTAGGCGGCACCTCATATGAAGATTTCATACGCAGTATGCATTTGCCACTGCAGTTGAGGTATTTATTAAACCTCACCTGCATGTCTACTAATTGTTGGATTTCAGTTCTGAACCAAACAAATAATTGGTGTTAATGAACTTCGACTTTGCTGATCCTTTCAGTTCCACTTGTAACCTTTTTGACTTCTGATTTCAGTCAGGTCGATCCCATTGTAGCATCTTTTTCAGGTGGCGCAGTGGGTGTCATTTCAGCTTTGATGTTAATTGAAGCTAATAATGTTGAGCAGCAAGAGAAGAAAAGGTGCAAATATTGCCATGGAAGTGGTAGGTATCAATGTCATTTAAGGATATGCTCTTGCATACTAATTGAACTTTTGTCATTTGTATTATATAAAGAAATTTGTCTTAATTTTCTGCCTGCACTTAGCATAGGGCAACTTGAAGGACTGAATATTTTGGTTGTGAAAGAAAATAATTGAAATCCTATTCTACTAAGCTAGAACTGAATCTTTTTACCTGCTTAATATTGTTGTATGTCTCAGAAAGGTGACAAGCAGTGGAGCATTTGTTATGTTTTGTCTGGTCAATGGGATATGTGGCTTTTAGTACTCTCTTTCTTGGAGTTACTTGACAGATGTTGGTTGAAAAAGTTTTTTATTTGTTAGACGTTGGGTGATTGAATTATATCGTGTTGTGCATAACAATAGTCTATTATTTGGTGGGGTTGAGCTTCTCCCTCAAAGATTGAAGCTACTTGGGGATCTTTCTTGTTCTTCAATTACAGAAGCCCTCTGGAATATTGGACCTGACTACCATTATGCATAATAATTGTCAAACTTTTGACAGGGTTGGGCTCCCTTAAAGCTTGATGCTTCTTTAACTTCAGTTCATATATAGCTTTTTTCTTCTTCTTAAGTCTTATATGCTTCTTGTGCGGGGTTTCTTCTCCTTTTGCCTTGTTGTACTTATCAAAAGAATTAAGCCAAATCTAATCTGATCCCTTATTCCAAAAGGTTTCAATAATCAGAATAAAGTATCCTGTTCTTATGTTGGTAAATTGAAGTGTCTAAAGATGGCTAATTAGTTTTAAATTGGATTTTTTTCCTTTCTATTTTAGCAGTTATAATTACATTTAGATCCTTGTCTATCTACTACCTCCCACAGCCGAAAGAGAAACCAAAAGTCATAAAAATATAAAGCAAGAGCTCATTTTGTCTGCCTCTTCTTTCATGACTTTTAGTTTTTCTTTTATGAATGCTAATAGTTTTTGGCCGTAAACCCCTGCGCAGGGTACTTGGCTTGTGCTCGATGTTCTACGAGTGGTGTGTGCTTGAGCAGTGACCCTATCTCATTAGCCTGTGCCACTGATCAGCCTTTGCAAGTGCCCACAACTCAACGGTGTCCAAGCTGCTCTGGTGCTGGGAAGGTACTAAATTGATCAGGGAAAGATGGTGCATAAAATATAATATTTAGTTATATTTCTGAGTTCTGCCAAATTTATTCCATGGTTGTTTTGGCAATCTGATGTCAGTAAAAATCATTTAGACGCCTTCCATTTTAATTTATATGTAAATAGGATTTAAAATAATAATAAGTCAATGTTTGGGTGAGTGAAAGTAGTAATAATAGCATCAAACTGGATATCTGTGGTATGTTNTTCCGGTCCTTCTATATAGAATAGGACATATTTTTACTTAGCTCACATTAATATCATTAGAAGAACAGAGTTGATTATTCATCTTAGAGATCCTACCATATGAAGCAGCATAAGAATCTACTTGGGACTGAGTTTCAGTCCAGGTAGGATCTCCCAAAAAGGCTTTAAATGCCGGTATTGCCTAAGTGGTTTCTTTGAATGAACTGAATAAGCTTCGTATCTCTACCTTCAAATATATATACGGGAATACAATGATACAATGCGGAGAATTTCTTATTCAACGTGCACATGGGTACCTTTATAGTTGTATTGTTAGCANCTGGCCAGTTACATATCTGATTCATTTGCATCATAGCTTAATAAGTTTTTTAATGTTCTAACTCTCCTTCTCATACTTAACCCTCTCCCTCTTTCACACATTACAAAATTTGATAAACTTCATTCTTATTGAGTTGGGGGTGGCTAATCATGGATGCTTATTTAGGTGATGTGCCCAACATGCCTGTGTACTGGGATGGTGATGGCAAGTGAACATGATCCGCGCATAGACCCATTTGACTAAAGTGAATTGACTAGCTCTCACTTCTGCTCTTCACATTTGCAATGTAATTTCCTTCGTAGTTGCTGTTCCTAAGCAGCGGGATTTGTATAACAACAAAATCTGTTCAGGATGTAGAATTTTCTCTTTCTGTTCATAGAAAAGAAGTAGACTTTTCTTTAGCTGGAATTCGGGAAAAAAAAAAAAGCATCCCTTGAGGAAATGAGAACAGCAACCGATGGGACAAGAGTGTGGAGGTCTAATTGTGATCTAATAGCTGTAAAATGGAAATTGTTCTTGAATTTTTATAATGTGGCTCAAGATTTATGTTGTTGATAGTTGGAATGTATATGATTCAATAACAAGTTCAGAGTAAAGTCGAGAGAGATTATAGTACGAAATTTGTGAGGATCCAAATTCTTCTTTTAACCTCTATAGGCAGAGTTTTTTTGGGATAACAGATTGCTATATTTCTTTAGTGTATATATCAATTTTTGAATGAATAATTATGAAAAATATTTATGTGAGATAGATGTGAAGTTGTATGTCTATCCATTTATATTGAGCCATGTGTGGAAGGTGGTTAAATTTTTATTTTTATTTTCAGTTTATCTTGATCGCCTATGATCATGGGTCATCATTTTATTGGATAGGTTTGTTGAGTTGTCTTCTCTTCAATTTTCTCAACCACATTGTGTGCCATCATTTTATTAGATAGACTCATTAAATTAGTTTAATCTGGTGAACCAGTTCTACATAAGTCTTTCTCATAATTTATAGATACAAACAATTTCATATAACCTAATTCTTATTCAACGAGTGATTATTATTTCATTTATTATAATTTTTCTTATTCGTTATTATTTAAATACTACTCCAATTTTATCTTTAACTTAGATTGTACGAAATTGGTTATATGGGTTGGTTATATGTGTGGTATTACTCTTTTTGTATCGAAGCAATTGATTTATAAAACTATAAAACTATGATACGGGTAAATTTCACGAAAATTTAGCAATTTTTTTTTCTTTTCACTAGACAAGAAAACATATTTGAGCTGGAAATACATTGACATTTAGTTAAATTAGTAATTTTAAATAAAAAGTTGAATTTTCAATAAAAAATAAATATAAATTGGAGAGAATAATCATATTTTAGGGATTGTTTTTTATTTTTAGTGGGTTTTAATGTTTATTTTTTTAAGTTGTCTAGTCAATATTATATATATAATTAAAGAAAAAAAAAAAGCTCTTAAAACATAAAAACAATCATTAGTTGAATGATTTTAGTATCAGCATCGACTTACTCTCATTGTATCTTTCTTTCAACCTTGCTTCTCTTATTCTAAAAGATAAAACAAAATCTTTTAGAACTATATATATAAAACAAAATCTCTTAAAATTATATATATAATTTTGAACTTCCACACTATTTAAACAAGGAATTTGCTTAGAATCAATCATTAAAACAAAATCAAATTAAACAAGTCATTTAAAAGAGATAAAAATCTATCATTTGTCTTCCGTTAATCATAATAAGATGAAAATACGATTATGATGAAATCATAACTATCTAAGATGGTTATAGAATAGTCATGATAACCCCAGATAATTAAATTAAATGTTCACGAGATAAAAAAGTGACTGATAATAAATATTATCTAATAAGTTTAAATGGTACCAATATGATAACCATATATTTTAAAATACGTCAGAGGCCCTTGAGTTTTTAATTTAACAAATTAAAGTTGATTTCCCTATGTAATGAACTGTTCTAATTTTGAACTGATTTTTTTTAAAAATTTTTTAAAGCAATTAGTCCTCTAATATATATTTAAAAAGTTTATTTTCATATACTTGTTTCAGTTTTTACCTTTCAACCTGACAGTTTGGCCGAGTGGTCTAAGGCGCCAGATTTAGGCTCTGGTCCGAAAGGGCGTGGGTTCAAATCCCACAGCTGTCAATTTTTATGATTTTCTCTAAATCTATAATTATTTTCATTTTTATTATTTTCTCACCTTTAATTATTTTTTGGTTTTGTTTAAGGTAATTTCTAATAATTATTTTTATTATTTTCTGATCCTTAATTAGTTTTGTTCTTTTTTATTAGTTTCTCACCTTTTCAAAAAATAATTTGTCTGATTGTCCTTTCACCGTCTGGGTCATATGATTCCCTAATGGGCTGACGGCTCATTCTGTAGCATCTTACAAGTCTTGGGTTTTCTGGTATGATTTCGACATTTCACAACTCAAAAAATTCATCTATACTATTCAATATATTAGACTTACACAATTTTCATGCATTTAAACACTATAAACAACAATTTCCAACTCAAATCAAATCAAAACCTAATAAAATAAATACCCATTTCAAATACACATAAAAACCAAAAATAAAACATTTCATTTAGGTTCATTTCGTCTTTGTTGTCTACTTCGTCGACAGTTGGGTTACCGATTGAAAGTAGGTGAGGTGAGTCGAAGATGTGAAGTGAGCGAGAGCTGAAAGGTGAAGAGTTCATTTATTTTTTCTTTTGAAATAATAGTGGACAAGTGAGAGTTAGTGGGTATATAAAAAGAGAAGTATTTTAGTCATTTTAGGTGTAAATGGATAGATAGATCATATAAATTAGAAAGTTAGATATTTTTGGTTGTTTCTCATAATTCCCCAATATCATATATACCCATATTAAATTAATTATATATATAATATTAACATTTTATTTCAAAAGAATATTTTATAAAAATTATAAA
>JANLJB010000481.1:0-31400 GCA_026212285.1 Bursera cuneata
TTTTTTTTTTTATATATACAAATGACCAAAATAGACATACATATTGTTCCTTTATAATTTTTAATTATTAATATTCTATAATCAATTTTTTTAACTATTTCCAACAATTTCTATACAAATAATTAATATTTTAAAAACTAAATCAAAGTAAAAATATACGAACAGTTTAGTTTACACTGTTATTTTTCAATTTAGTGCAAAAAAATAATTCCAAAATAGATATTTATTTATAAAATAATTTAAAAAAACATACTAAATAAATATAAACTTTTTAATAAAAATATTACTAATTTAAATAAATATTAATAAAAGTGTATTAGAGTAATATATTTTTTTAATCAACATGTTCAGTATAAAAATCATGTTTAATATAATAAAACGACTCAAAATATATATATATATAACTGAAGAATAATGTCTAATTTTTTATGATTACAATATATATATATATATATATATATATTTATGCTTTAAAAATATAAGCAAGTCTTCAAAAATAGGAAGTTCTTTACTTATAAAGTTCTTTGTAAAGTTGGATTATTTTTTAAACAACTTATTTCTAAACCAATTGAAAAAGCAATCTCAAATACTTTATGTTGCTGTGAAATAATCCTAAATACTTTGGTTGAGTTGCTGTGGAAATATGCGGTCTCAAACGGACACTTAGTCTTCTACGATTTTGACTTTTGTGCTGAATGAACATATATCAACATGGTTTCTACATTCATCAGAATCAAAATCTATTTTTAGAAAGTTTAGAAACTTTTAGAAAATATAATGCTAGAACTTAAATTTGGCACTAGATCAAGCATGATAGAAACTTTTACAAATGAGGCCCAGAAACAAATGAATCTCAAATTTTGAGCTTGAACAGCAGCCTCAATTTGACAAAGACTTGTTAGTAGTAGCAATCCAGAGACCTGACACCACTTGACTAATTCTTCAGGGCAGCCTGTAAAAAAGTGGATTAACCCAAGTTAAACTGCACTCATGTGCAGAATTCATCCAATTAACAAGTCTAAATTCAAGTTTCAAAGCTAAATAAACAAGCTGAGCTAAGCCTCCAACCATGTAGACTTGAGAGAAGCAGACTCCTAGAAGTAAAAGAAGAGCATTTTATATAAGATTGTGTTGCAAAGAAGCAATAATTGGTGCTAAAATCGTTCTTTTTATGAATCTGCTAATTAAGAACACCTCTGTGGTTTAGATTCTTTCGCTTTTGTCAGCTAAGTTTTCTATTAAGGTAGACAACAACAAGTTTAGAGACATTTTCATGTGCCGGGGACCCATCACAAGTGCCTTCAAAGTCTAGAGCTGGGTTCTTACATTTAAGAATCAGTAGCACCAGAAAAAGCGAGGAAACCATTCATTAACTCACCAACACCAAAATGAGCTTGACACAGATACATCTGCTAATCTCTTTAGAAACAAGACAACATCATCTGATGATTGAAGTAGGAATCGAGCATTTGTACGAGTCCGCCCAACAGCACAGGAGAAGTAGTTCTCTTTATTCAGATCAAGCACATTCCAGGATATCTTTTCTGGTGATGACTGCCGTCCACCAGTACAGTTATGAGTAGTTTTTTTCTCAGCATTTGGTGTTGGCCGGTGTGTCTTACCTTGAGATGACTTTGAGCCGCTTTTACTTGCTGGAAGCTTCAATGATGGTCTTCTCTCTCCTTGTAACTTTGGTCCATCAGGTGGTTTAATTCTTGAAATGCTTGTGGCATCCGAAGGGAGTTCTGGCTCAAAAAAGGTGTACACATCTTCATCCTGAAATAAAAAACAAACAGTCAAGTATAGGACCAAAGGAGAAGTATCTAGATGCACACTCAAAACTGTGTTTATTTTGGACCCACACTTCAAATAACCGGAGTAAGAACTACATTATATTAAAAGGGATGAGAAAAATACCTTCCCCAGAAAATGTCCAATACAAAGAACATAGTCAATTGGTGTTGTCATGGATTTACTATGGACTATCTCTCCCAAAATACGATCAATAGCTGCACCCTGAATGAATATGAAACTGTCAAATAGGATAAACCAGAGTGCAAACTACAAAAAGCCAAAATATTCAAATAATATCAAACTTTTTAGGCATAGGAATATGCAATAACCTTTGTAACACCAACTACTCGCACCTCAACTGATCGGCTTCCTTGGACAACATCAACAGAAGCATTAGAAATTGGGCCTGTACAGAGATGCTGCAACATATCTCTTGCCTGAATTCTTCCAAATTCAACATCTACAACCACAATAATATGAGAAGGCAAAGTGGAGAGAGGACAAATGAAAGGGTAGCACTAGCTTAGACAGTATCAAATATTGAATTACCTGCATACTTGTAATTCCATACTAGCGATGTTTCACGCTGTTCAAAATGTGATCGTGGTGTTCGTTCAGTGAAATACTCAAAGACATGCTGAAAACAAACCATCAGCATCATAAGCTTAGAAGCTGGAAAACACAATTGAAAAGACATGTAACTGTAGTATAGGCACCTTAACACTGTCAACCCATTCCATATTTAAATGCTCTGGCATTGTTGTCATCCAGTCTCCCTTTGTCCGGCGTAAAAACATCCCATTTTCTGCTGCCAGCCACATGTCATACTCCCCAAAGTTCTGTGAAAGAACTCATATAGTTAAGAAGTGGTTATTGAAGGCAACAAAAGAAGACAAGAATGGAGCTGAATCAAGTACATCATCCAAGACATTTCTGTCACTCCCACTTAGTACAACAATTGTCGTCTTCGGATCGTTGCAAAGTGCAGTTAGGGGTTCTTTTAACTCCGGGTGCAGCTTTAGCTCCATTTCTTTAATTTGATCACCTCTTCGACTGTCCACTGGTTCAGTCAATGTTGCATTGAAACCCTGAGATTTGGACCAGAGTCAATGTGCAAAGCATTTTAACGGAGGATGAAAAGAAAGTGGTGTAGAAGAGTAAAATGCTAAACCATGAAGCAAAATCACCATATGACATCAAAATGACCTGTAACATCCGTCTAATTCTAAACCATCAAGCTAAAGAGTTTCTGTTGTTTTCTGGTTATTCAACTTCAGAAACTGCATAAATATTTCCAGTAATACTCATAATCCTCTTTGGATATCAGGATGCGATCATGCTTCCAGGTTATGTGTTAGAATTCAACAAAAAACACGTCATATGAATCTCTTTACTCTTGTAAGGGGTTCTCTGCTAAATAAATAACCAATATGGGAACCATGAAGATCTCATAATTTTCATAAATGTGGGAACTGCTACGGTTTCCATGCATTTTGAGTTATATATTTACATGCAAAACAACCATCAACACTTCTAATACCACCTCCAATTTCGGCCAACAACAACACAACTTCAATGACACTTCTTTCAACACAACAAACACACAAAATAATCAACCAACACACACAAGATCCTTCCACCCGAATACTACAACACAACTACAACAACCATGCTTCCATCAACAACACACTCGGCAACAAGAAAAACTCCACAAAAACCACTTCAATACTTCAACAACTAGCACCCGAACATCTCTCAAACATCCATCCACAAAGTTTCAACAACCAAATCAACAAGAAACACACAAAGCAATTTGGACAGCAAGCTTCCACAACAAATAAGAAAAGAAAAATGAATTAGAAAGGTAGAAGAAAGAATGCCAATGGTGATTTCAAATCTAAAGGCTTAGCCACCAACTTGAAATCAATAAGCCACCACCAATTCCTTAACTAGAATTGGAAAAAGGATATGAGTTTTGAGAGAAACTCTAACTTTAAATTTCTTCATGCATTCATCAAGTGGCTAATTACAAAAGAAATAGCCTTTATATAATAAGGCTAGTCTAGGTGTGGGTTTATTAAAAGGCCCACCCTTGTCTAGTTACAAGTAACAAAATTACAAAAGATAGTCAAATACACATAAACTTTATAACACATAGCCAAGATTCAGTGAACTTATAAAAATAACCTCATAAGACATCCAATCATTTGGGAGACTACATAATCCAATTAATTAGAGGCCAATTGAATTATATTGCATCCTAATGATGGATTCGGGAAAGTGAAGAGGAAATGGGTTTGGGAAGGACTTGATTGGGCCGAATCTTCTTTGTTCATTGCTTGGCTTGAATCGGCTACTTTAGTACTCATATTCGTATCAGGAACCAAGATGCGCGAAGAAATCAATGAAGGATGGGACAAAACAAAATTGAATGAAAAAATTTAAAAGCTGAAGTCAGAGGCAAACTTCCAGCCGAGAAAGTGATGATAGGCTGGCTGAGACACAAACAAACTGCACAAGCTGTTCAAACAATAATTTGAGCCCTTGTGTTATGTTGAAGCAAACTCGTATAGTTTTTTGTCTCTCATGTCAATCCCTTTCCCCCAAGTATGACTCATTATATTAATGGGTTCAAATTTAAAAATCCAAATCATTTTGCTAGCAAGTGACCTCGTAGCACAATCTATTTACTACTTAGTAGTTTAGTGTTTTGTATTCTTTATGCAAATATGATTAAAATGGAGTAAACTACTAAGTAGTAATTACAAATTTATTAATTATTGTTGAGTTGTAAATTAGAAAGATAGATTATTATTGTTAAGTTGTGTAGATTAGAAAAGAAGAGATTAGGAAAGTGGTAATTATGTACTATTATATTTTCTATTTAGACTAAGATATATTAATATATAAGGATGTACAAACTATGAGAAATATACGAAAATTAGTCATCTAATTTCACATGGTACCAAAGCCAAGAAATCAAAAACCCTGAAATTTTTTCAATCACTTCACTGCTTTCCGGCGAAGTTCAGACTGCCTTTTCCTGGTATCCGATCTCCTCTTTGACACCACCAGCCTGTTCATCTCTCTCTCGCCAGCAAAACCTCTAGCCGCCTATCAAGATACTCTCCACCGTCGCAATCACTGTTCACTGACGAAAATACTATTTCACAGTTTGATACTGTTCATGATACTGTTTACTACGAAAGTACTGTTCACCATCCAGACTGTTCACCGTCAGATTGTTTTTGACACTGTTCACCATCATGATATTGTTTAGATACTGTTTAAGTACTGCTTACAGTACTTTTTGGATACTATTCATGACACTATTTATGACTTTGTCTTCCGATGCATTCGGCCTGAGATCTGGTACTGTCGAGCATACTCAGCCATCCTTAACTCTTACTGGAGCTGATTATGATAAATATCTCAAGTATCAGGCAACTAAGTAGTCTTCCTCATCTCTTGTTTCTTTGGCGCACTCTGGTAATTCAGTCACTTGTTTTATTCAATCTACTTCTCCAGATACTTGGTTCCTTGATTCTGGTGTCTCTGATCATATTTCTGGTAATCTTCGTTTGCTCTCTCGTTCAACTAAAACCAAATCTGTGCCTCCGTGTCACTTTAGCTTATGGATCTAAATCTGCTGTTCAAGCTCTAGGACGTGAACATCCACTTCCTTCTTAGATTCTGTTCTTTATATTCCTATTTATCCTTTTAATCTTGTATCTGTCCGTAAACTTACCCATACTTTAAATTTTCTATTACCTTTGATCGTAACTCTGTTGTTATACAGGACCGCAGTACGAGACGGATGATTGGCGTAGGACATGAGTCACAAGGCCTCTATCATCTCAATCTACCTTCCGCTCCAACCGCATGCACTATCTTTGAATCTCCAATCCTCATTCATAATCGTATAGGCCATCCAACTTTGTTAAAACTTCAAAAAATAGTTCATACTTTATCTGCTTTAAAATCTTTTAGTTGTGAGTCTTGTTAGCTTGGAAAACATTCTCGTAGTTTCTTTCCAAAGCATGTTAATAATCGAGCTACATACCCTTTTGAGTTAGTTCATTCAGATGTATGGGGTCCTTGTCGTGTCTCTTCTAGTTTAGGATTTCAGTATTTTGTTATCTTTATTGATGATTATTCTCATTACACATGGTTATTTTTAATGAAAACTCGTTTCGAATTATTTTCTATATTTGAATCCTTTTGCAATGAAATTAAGACTAAATTTCATACAATTATTCATGTGTTGTGTAGTGATAATGCTCGTGATATTTTTCTGCACCCTTCACTAAATTCATGTCTTCTCAGGGAATTATACATCAGTCTTCTTGTCTTTATACTCCACAACAAAATAGGGTGACTGAGCGTAAAAATAAGCATCTCTTAGAAACTGCCCGTACCTTGCTTTTACACAATCAGGTTCCTTCCAATTTTGGGCAGATGCTGTACTGACTGCCTATTATCTAATTAATCGAACACCTTCTTCCGTTTTAAACCACCAGATTCCTCATTCTATCTTATTTCCTAATCAACCTTTATATTCTCTTTCTCCTCGTGTCTTTGGTTGTACTTGTTTTGTTCATGTCTTATCTCCTGGACAGAAAAAACTTTCTACCAAGTCTACTAAGTGTATTTTCCTAGGTTATTCACGTCATCAGAAAGGTTATAAGTGTTATTGTCCAACCACACATCAGTATTTCATTTCTGCTGATATCACTTTTTTTATTCTTCTCACTTCTTCTCTTCTTCTACAATTACACATCCTCATATAGTTGAGATTCTTCCTGTTCCTTTAATTCCTCCATAGACTGATAGCCCTTCTGAGTCAATTCCTTTATCATAGTTTCCTTCCACTGTAAATGCTTCTCCTCCTGCTGATGCTATTCCAGATATTGCTGATGTTCCTGAGGCTCCTGTTGATACACTTCCTGCTACGGATTCCTCTTCTGCTATGGTCCTACCTCCTGATGATCAGTTTTCCATTGTCATTCGTAAAGGTATGCAGTCCACTCGCAATCCTCATCCTATTTATAATTTTTTTAGTTACCATCATTTATCGTAACCCTATTATGCATTTGTATCCACACTTTCTTCTATTTTTGTTTCTACTATTATGAGGCACTTGTTGATCCTGGGTGACGTCAAGCAATGGTTGATGAAATGACTGCTTTACATCATAATGATACTTAAGAATTAGTTCCGTTGCCTCCTGGCCAATCCACTGTTGGTTGTCGTTGGATTTATACTGTCAAGGTTGGTCCATATGGTCAAGTTGATCGTTAAAAGGTACGACTGGTTGCCAAAGGGTATTCTCAGATTTATGGATTGAATTCTAATGACATATTTTCTCCTGTGGCTAAAATGTCTTCCGTTCAACAATTCTTTCTATGGCTGCAATTCGCCATTGGCCTTTATATCAGTTGGACATTAAGAATACATTTCTTCATGATGAACTTCAGAAAGACATATATATGGAACAACTGCCTTGCTTTGTTGCTCAGGGGAAGTTTACTTTGATATGTAAACTTCGTCATTCTTTGTATGGCTTGAAACAGTCTCCTCGTGCCTGGTTTGGACGCTTTAGTACTGTCATTCAAGAGTTTGGTATGGTTCGATGTGAGTCTGATCATTCTGTTTTTTATCGACACACATCACCAGGGCAGTATATCTATTTGGTTGTCTATATGGACGATATTACCATTACGGGGAGTGATTAGCATGGTATTGAGCAATTAAGGAAACACTTGTTCAGTCACTTTCAGACTAAAGATTGGGATCACTTAGATATTTTCTTAGTATAGAGGTTGCTCAATCTAACTCTGATATTGTCATCTCTCAGAGAAAATATGCGTTCGATATTCTGGAAGAAACAGAGACATTAGATTGTAGACCAATAGACTCTCCTATGGATTCAAATTAAAAGCTTTTACTTGGACAGTGGGAGCCCCTTGGAGACCCTGGAAGATACAGACGACTAGTTGGTAAACTTAATTACCTCACTATCACACGGCCTGATATCTCTTTTTCTACTAATATTGTAAATCAGTTCTTACAGTGTCTCTATGTGATAGTCATTGAGATGCGGTTATTTAAATTTTGAGGTATATCAAGGATGCACCAGACAAAAGTTTGTTATATGAAGATAGGGGTCACACACAAATCATTGGATATTCTGATGTTGATTGGGCAAGCTCACCAGTTGATAGACGCTCCACTTCAGGTTTTTTTGTTCTTGTTGGAGGAAATCTAATATCTTGGAAAAGTAAGAAGTAAGACGTTGTTGCCAGGTCAAGTGCAGAGGCAAAATATCATGCAATGGCTTTATCGACTTGTAAACTTATTTGGTTGAAACAACTGATTCATGAATTAAAGATTGCAAAAGTATCACAGATGACATTATTATGTGACAATCAAACTACTATTCATATTGCCTCCAATCCAGTTTTTCACAAAAGACCAAACATATAAAAATTGATTGTCATTTCATTCAAGAAAAAGTTCTATCTGGTTGTATTACTACTAATCATAATAGTTCGAACGACCAACTAGTAGATATTCTTACTAAATCTCTCAGGGGTCCTCGTATTAACTTTATTTGTTGTAAACTTGGTGCATATGATTTATATGCTCCAACTTGAGGGGTAGTGTTGAGTTGTAAATTAGGAAGATAGATTATTATTGTTAAGTTGTATAGATTAGGAAAGAGGAGATTAGGAAAGTGGTTAGTATATGCTATTGTATTTCCTATTTAGACTATAATGTATTAGTATATAAGAATGTACAAATTATGAGAAATATACGAAAATTATTCATCTAATTTCACAATTATCATAATCCTCATCTAAGAAATTAAATTTAAATTTACAAATTTATTAATTATCATAATCCTCATCTAAGAAATTAATAATTTGGTTGAAGAAAAAAAAAGAGGAAGGAAAAATATTTCTTGAGAACTTGAGCTAGTTCTTAAAGGCTACTGGTTGTTTTAAGTTGCATAGATTGTTTTGTCTGAAAAGTTTTCAGAAGAAAAAGGCTTATACATCTGAATAGGCCTTCTCATTATAGAAATAAAGATCTTTATATATTACTGTATGTCCTTGTGAAGAAATGTATTAAAGTATGACCAAACTGAAAGAGGGTATAATTTTTTTTTGGAATATGAGAAGATGAAATGCTGCTTTGAGGAATTCCTTTCTTTTATTAAAAAATAGAAAGTGTATCACAAAGACCTAATGAACATTTTTCTACTTTCTTTCTTGAGAGATATCAATATAACATTAGCAACCAATATACGGATTTAAGAATTAGGAAGCAAGTCTTTTGTTTTAAAAGGCGAGCCTAAAATAACTGGCTATCATTCAGGTTTCAATGAGTTGATTTATTAGTGTCCTAAAATGATAAAGCAAAGACTTGATAACCTGTTTTTCAAATGGATTTGAATCAAGTTACCAAGTCATGAGGAATTTTTCTTGACCTAATTCAGCCTTATGTAATTGGTATGTTAATTCTATTTCAATCATTCACCCTTATGTATGTGTAATTTAAAAATGCTAGTTCCTTTTCATTTTTCTACTCCTTATCACATAAAAATCCTACTTTACAATTATTGTTCAACACATGATACATGCTTAACATATATGCAGTAGATTGCCATAAATATCTAACGATTTAGGAGATATGCTCATAAAAAAGGGTATAACTCAATTGAGGAAAATTCCAATTAACTAATGGGTATCAAAATCAAATTGGGCATACCAATATTATCAACCGATTAGTAGACTGCAAATAACGTTCAATTGCATCTGCTTCTTTAAGGTTGGGAGGAACTTGTCTTATCCTTAGTTGCGCCTCAACAACTGTATCGTTCAGTTCACTGCAAATTAATTATACAAAATTCAACTCTTTAAGTATGCTGTCAAACTCCCCGTAAACATTCGGATGGTTGGCACAACATAATAGATGCTTAATCTGAAACAAAAAGATAAATAAATAAAAAGCCAAAAAGTCATTTTCTTGAAAATTTACTCATATACAAAAGGTACACCTATCAACTCATCCACCAAACAACCCTAAGCATTCATAAATGTGCCTTCATAGATCAGCAAAGAAGCTTTTGATTTGACCGTCTTTATTTTTTATTTTTTATTTTTTTTGGGAAAAACTAAAAGTATTTACTATTATGAAGTAATATATTTCATCCATTCAAAGTACATCTATTGGAGACACATGTCAAAAACAATTTCTTTTCTGGTTGCAAATTGAAAAAGAAAGAATTTAGAGCTCCAGCACGTGACATTGTTGATGCAAGCTCTGGAACAAAAATTGCTGGCACAATAAAGGAAAAATGTCTGACATAAATTTCTGATAGGTATCCAAGTTTTGAGGCTAATTTCTCCATTTAAGGCTTCGGTGGAGCAATACACCAAAGTCCAAGATGCAACCATATACCAAACAAGTCCACCGAAGGGAATTGCGGAGCTCCAGTGTCCTTTTTACAAGCTCTCTGTGGTCAAACCTGGCAAACAACTCTAAACTAGGGACTTCCTCAAACTTGTAACTAAGATCTAGCACCAAATGAAAACCAACTTGGCCCAGCACAATATGAAAAAACTACAAAACTACAAACTGATATCTAATAATCCAATAAGAATGTTATAGGTTCCTTCATGAAGGATATAGTTTTTTCATTTTTTCCTTTACTTTTCTTTTTCTGAGGGGTGCAGAGATAACATATAGTGAAGAATTTAATTTCACTGAGATTCTAGCACCAACTAGCAGAATTACTTTTCAGTTGTAGATTTCAGCTTACCAGAATTCTGTTGAATCTTAATATGTTAATTAGAAAATTTTATTTTTTATTTTTATTTTTTTCTTATCAGTTGGACACTCCTGGTTCTGGTAATAACAGATATGTATTAAGTTCTTAATTAAAAGGACAATTAATATTCCTAAATTTAAATCTCATCCGTAAATGAGGTTTTGCACCATGTGGCAGGAACTACCAGTTATATGTTGGGTGGCCTCAAACCCAGTTGAGAATAATTTTAGGTCTAACACTACAAGAAAACTTGCATCAGACAACACCTAGGATAAAATTCAGTTAGAAAATTAGGTTATATATTAGCCTCCAAAATCTTAGCAGTAATGAGAATAAAAATTGACCTGAAAATCATTTGCTTTTGAAAAGTAGCCTATACAAGTACACAATTAACAAGCAAAACAAACTAGCAAGTCTTGGGTGGGTAACCAGTCTAGTTAGATTGATAAGAGCTGTCAAGGATCCCAGATTCCTAGAAAATGCCACAGAGATTCTCCGAGGGAGGCATCAATGCAGTTGTACGAGATATTTCTTCATGGAAAGCATAGTTTCATTCCTTGTGATTTTATCAAGTTGTTTCTGTTTTGAATTATAAACATGACTTTGCATATATCAAATATTTGCCTTCCTACTCAATGTTGTATATCCAAAGATTGCAAAGATAAGGGACTTTAGGACATACCATAATTATAAAGTTAGACAAGGAAACTCAACCTTTGCATCTTAAGTAAAATTTCAAAACCCAGAGCTAGGTCAATCATCTAGTTTGTAACTATAATTATTGTCATTAATATTATTTAAGAGAAAACAAAACAGTTGTATTATAGAGTACAAAGAAAAAAATAGGTGTCTAAGAAAAGCCTCCAGATAAAATCTATACAAAATAGCATGTACAATTCTTGTTACACCAAAACAAAATAATTAAGTAACAACCCTGTCCCAATTGAGTTGGATAATGAAGAGGGAGGAGTCTTGGAGTTCCTAAGAAACCAAGGCCCTGCTAGAACTATCCCAAAGGCTAATGGTAAAACTAGAATTAACCATATATCAATCACACTGCATCCACCAGCTCAAAAATTGACTTCTCCAAACAGGAGCTTCCATAAAATAACTTCAGCTTTTGAGATAAAAACCTAAACTACATGACGAACTTTAAACACTTAGTAGTTTCAATGTTAAACTTAAGAGAGGACCTAAATGAAACAATCAAAAGAAAGACCACTAAACCCCAAGTTCTCATTGGAGAATATATCTGTGAACAGAATGTAACTATCTTCTTGAAGACTTTTACTTGGGACCTAACATTAGTCCTGGTTCTAGACTTGTAACATTTTTTTTTTTTTTAAATAAAAAGAAAAAGAAAAAAAAATGCTTATTTATGAGTTAATATTATGATAGATCAAAGTACCTAGTCAACAAAAAACAAGTATTTCACTTTCCTATCTTAGAAACATATAGTTGTTCCACAAAAGATATATGAACTCCTGAGAGTAGCAAAATTTATTATTTGATATTAGTACTCAATAGCCTGGTCCGTATTTGCATCATTCAAGAAAAGAATGACACAAGGATAAAGAAAGCTGAAGGCCAAAAGGTGTAAGCCTTGTCAGACTGCAAAGGATATCATGACAGTGTTTGTATTTGTACCTTACAAAAGTTTCAGCCCATTCTTGAGCAGTGTGGGTTTTCACATGCATAAAATTATGCCAATGTCGCTTCTCTCGCTCTTCAGGTGACATATTCAGTGCCCGGGCAATTGAATTAGCCACATCCGTGATGTTCCAAGGGTTCACCAGGATTGCTCCGGCACCCAGAGATTGTGCAGCACCAGCAAACTGGAAAACATATCAAGAGTATCAAAACTATGATTAAATTATTTTCAAAATCTCAGCAATATGGCAGTTTGGTTATGAATTTGGTATAGACTTGGTTAGAGTAGAACATAAACCATGTATATAGCATGTGATCACAGGTATCTACCAACAATCTACTATATTGTGCATAAAATTCCAAAAGAAGCGAACTCTTAACATTTAATTTGCATGGACCAACAATCAGCATAAGACTTGCAAGTAAAGAATAATTACTTCACTAAGAATGAGAACTCCTTTCTTAGAGTCTTGGCATGCCACAAACTCATAGCTGACAAGATTCATTCCATCCCGCAAAGATGTGACAAGCGCTACATCTGAGGGAAAACATAAAAAAGGAAAATAAATTTCATTATATGTAAAAGACAAAACAAATAAATAAGCAGTGACATTGCACTCATGACAGTTCATTCGTTTTTGTACAGATTCTTACTTCCATTAAGAGTGATAAAACTCTAAAAGACAAGTTTATCTCTCAAAATTGATGCAACTTTGTTTCAAAAATTTCTATAAAGGTTAATGAATCAATTTATTTGTGATCAGAAACACCTTGAATGACAATATTTGATACATAAGTTCAAAAAATTTTGCAGGTTCATGAATTTAACTACTTTGTATTGTCAACACAAAGTAGTTGAAAACACAAGTAGGTCAAATTAGGAGGCCACCCCTTTTCTTCTGGGTAAAATTTGATGCAAAGAGGTACCATAATCGTAGCTCAAGAATGTTTGGTAAATTTAGGAGAATGCATCAGTTTCGTAAAAAATGACCAGTCAAATATGACTTTGCAAATCATACTCTACTTGTGAAAAACAACCAATTTGAACTAAGAATAGAAAGGAAAAAGAGGGGAATCTTTATTTTTTTTTTTATAAAAAAATAAAAAAAATAAAAATAAAAATAAAAAAAAAGGCATTCAGAACTTAGAGAGGTTATGTCCACAAAGACCACTCAACATGCAATGGTCCACTTACAGTTCTTGAAAACTACTATTTAGTATGCAAAAAAATTTTGCTTGCATCCACAATATAATAAAGATGTTCTTTTCAAAATAAAATAGATGATCAACAAACAAAAAATAATAAAATACTTGATTATTTAGTATGAAAAAATAAGGCCTGAAGGGAATCATCTTGAAATGTAACAAGTCAAGAGAACTATGTAGGTTTAAAGAATAAACAAAATGAATAACAGAATCCAAAAGATAGAGCACAAAGTTAAATACCAGTTACAGCATATAATGCACAAAGTGCATGAAAATCGAGAGAACGATCCTGTAGAAAGGAAGGGAACTCCATTAAAACGTTAAATTGCTGATATATACTACAATGCTATATCAATGGTAATAGACAAATTATCATGCCTAGACATAAACAACAATTCACGCACAAACAGAGAGTACCATCAAAAAGATTTTTTTCAGCACTAAGTTTCATTCTCCATTCTTTCTCACAAAGATAATCCATCAAGCCCTATGGCCTATACAGCCATTAATGTTGGTAATCTATAATCCATCAAGCCTATGCGGTATATGGCCATTAATGGTGGTAATCTCTACTCTTTTGAATTAGATATCCAGAAAATCATTCTGGAAGCCAGCATTGCAAATTGAAATGCTAAGCAGAAAATAAATTAGATTCACAACAAAATATAAAAGCAGGGAAGAAAAAGAGCCTTTGAAAGGAATTTCAAATGTTGTAAGCAGAACATCAAAAGATTCTTTGGACCACTTTTTTTTTTTTTTTTTTTTGGGGGGGGGGGAGGGGAGAATGGAAAGCNTGGGGGGGGGGAGGGGAGAATGGAAAGCTACATGATGTATGCTTTAAATTAACATTTTTTTGTATGATACAATAAAAAGTCCAGTCTATAGCAACTTGAGCTTACTTGTATAAAATATAAAACAATGTTGAAGGCAGAGAGGATTAAGTGTAAAACAGCAGTTTCTTTGCTGAGTTTTAGGCAATATGATTCTTAGGATTAAGTGTAAAACAGCAGTTTCTTTGCTGAGTTTTAGGCAATATGATTCTTTAAGGCTTGTTGGAGCTGCTGCTTCTTTTCATTTAATGGCATAAATATGAAGTCTACAGACTGATATTATCAGGAACAATAGTATCTGAATACTTCTCTTAGATTATAACTTAATTTAAAAGCTTAAGCTATCAAATCAGGATCCAAACAATAGAATTAAGCCCTCTAACACACCTCACGTGTAGCGTGGACCAGACCAAAACAAACACAGATACATAAAAGATAAAAAACATATGCAAATACACAAATATAGCAGCCTGAATCAAGACCTTTCGCTCTGATACTATATTAAGTATCAAAAAAGCTTAAAGTATCAAAAAGAACCCAAACAACAGTCTTAAGACCTTTAACAACTTCAATTATGTTCCTACTGGGGCAACTTATAGTGCATATAGTAAGACATTCCATAGACATGAATATTTTACACTGTAGATGATGCGGAATTTAGTGGGGAATTAGGGGTTTAGGTAGAAATCTTTAAGATACAGAAGAAATAATAGGAAGGGAAGAGAAAAGAAGGGCCAAAGAAAGAAGAAAAGCCGAGAAGAAATGAGAGAAAATAGTCAAATGCTGCCAAAGCAATTCTGTATTCTCAAAATTTTAGTCTCATAATTTGGCTTCTGATAAATAAAACCCTTAATTCTAGGCAACAATTAAGTAAATCATAGCTATAACAAAACACTTCCAAATAAAGAGGCAAAACTTCCTAATATAAATAAAGAAATAAAACTTCCTAAAATAAAACTTCCTAATTTAACTGTCCTCGTTAACTCTCCCAGTATGGGACAAAACTCGACCCCTTCAAGTTAAAAATCATGACACTTTGCTTCATTCGTCCAACCACAAACTAAGTGGTTGTGCTCTCTTCTTTCAATGCTTGTACATTCGTATTATGGAGGCCAAGACAGATCTAAAAGGGGCCGATTCACCTGAACAGTGACACCTGAAAGTGCTGTTGGAACAATGTCATCAGAACAATGTCATCGATATAGTGATTAGCGGATGGGGTGGTGAAAATATAGGGTTTTGTTCTGATACCAAATTTGATGCGAGATGTAGTGGGGAATTAGGGATTTAGGTAGAAATCTTTAAGATAAAGAAGAAATAATAGGAAGGGAAGAGAAGAGAAAAGCCTAAGAAAGAAAAAAAAAGCCGAGAAGAAGAAAAGGCAAATAGCCAAACGTAGGCTGCCAAGGCAATCCCCGTATTCTCAAAATTTCAGTCTTAAAATTTGGCTTCTCTAAGCCTTATATAGGAAATAAAACCCTAAATCCTAGGCAACAATTAAGTAAATAATAGTTATAATAAAACATTTCCAAATAAAGAGATAAAACTTGCTAAAATAAAATTTCCTAATTTAACTGCCCTTATTAGCAGATATATAATTTTCAGCACATGAAGAGTTTTGAATCATCACATATGAATGTAAGAATATGAATGCATCCAGGCAGAGGTCAACAAATAAACAACAAATATGTTCCCAATTACTTGGCTTAACTCAGTAGGAATAATCAAGGTCAGCTTAGTTCTTGATTACAAGACATAAGAAAACTCAAATCAAGAAGTAACATGAATCAAAGCTTATGTTTCATGAGCCATCCCATATTAGCTTTACATTATATTTACATCAACTCAACTAAACCTTAATCCCAAACTACTGGGGGTTAGAGACACTCATCATTTTCCTCAATAACACCTTGTCATTATATGTATAACATAGTAGTTACATCTATTTTGAATAGTTCACTCGAAAGATTCCACTACATCATTTCTCATCTAGAAAGAAAGATGAGAACTCTTTATCAGGTTCCCATGTAATACAGTCTTATCTTTCCTTGTTAGTGTCAGTGCTTAATTATTGTGATATAAGTTTAAGTTTTTAGGTCAAGTAGTAACTTAACATGATATCAAAGAGCCAAGTTGACCAAGTTGTGCTCGAATTCACTGTTATACTATTAAATTATAATAAGTTGCACTCGAATTGCTTTTTTGTTTTCTTCCTGCCGGTCCATTCAGAGAAAATGTACCATTCAATAGAAAATTCCTCAAATTTCTATAGTATGGAGGTTCCACTTCTGTCACTGATTTAGGAATTGACTGATTTAACATAGTTAATAGTTATTTCTGATTATTGATTTGACCGAATATTTTATGCCATTCACAAGTGTTGGGGTAAGAGTTCCCTGTGCAACTCAACTTCAGAACTAAACAAAATTTCACCTCCATCTGGTCCTATTTGAAGCTATAATCTCAGTTATTTCATTAGTAATCTTCTATTTGTGCTGTATATCCTTTCATTAGGACAGTGAATTTTTTTTGCCCTTCCTCCCCAGGATCATAATTTTTTTATTGTATGCTACTTGCCAATATAGATAATGTGAATAGTCTAGCTAGTGAAAAAAAAAAAAAAAGGAACATGCTATCCAGAAAAGCCTTTCCTACCACAATGTAAACGTTATCTGGTATTGTAGACCTTGTAAGGGATGTGCAAACTATTACGCGGCTTCAGAATATATGTCTTATTTCATTTACAAACTCTTTAACACTTCTACTTACTTTCAGTCAGGATGTCGAAATGCTCCTACCCCTTCTCTTATGTTAACTTACAGCTTAACCCAAAAGCATAAGATCAAGTTAATTGATAAGAACCCAATGATATTATATTTAAGCTCTAACAATTAAGAGCTATCAAATGAGCAACCTTGAGGCTTCTCTACATTGTCTCTGACAAGAGTTATTGCAGGATACAGACAGAATCTAAATTGAGCTGTAACATAAGACTAAGATGTCCTTCACGCAGCATATTTATTGAGCTAAGAAGAATAAAATGCACAATCTAATGAATTCAAGCTAGGAGTCAAAGACAGACCAGATGATGAATTGGAACGGTAGTCAGAGTTCCAAATCTGCCATTAATTCGTCCAACAATTTCATGAACCTGGCTGGTAAGTTTTTGATCTGTGAAAATACAAAAATAAAGTCAAATTTGATATAAGCATTGTGTGATAAAAGTTGCACTGGTTAGTCAAGTTTGCAAGCACAAAAAGAGGACTGCATTGAGGCATTTCAATGCGGAGCCTTATATTAGCCATTTATTATAATTAGGAACACTGTTGACAAGCAAATCGTTATCACGTTAGTATCTGACTCAAAAGCAGATACACACGGCAAACAGAATGAGACAACATAAAATTATATATATATAACAATTATATTCAGTTAAGAACATCATTTCTTCTTTACTTTTCATAATGATTTTTCTATAAGAAGAAAAATACATTCAATTATCACAAAGGGGATGTACAAAAAGTGAACTAGACCTAGAAAACACCTAGGAACATACAGTTCAATTTTAGAATTTACTCTGACAATGACAAGCAAACTTCACTGTTCCTCTCGTATCTAAATTTGTTACCTATTGTGAGGTTCATAGACTTGAGGAATGAATAGTTCCTGCATGAAAGATAGGTGCCCAAGGAGATCCAATTCTATACATTTTCTCCACCAGCTAGCAGTTTTTATGTTATCTTGGCGAGAGGATGAAACATGCACAAATCTCAGTGCAGAGTTGAAGGTGTTCTGTTGTTATACTATGATTTACAATGATGTCTCTCTTTATTATTCAATACCTATCTATTCAAGTGATCAATCAAGAAAATGTAAACCTATTCTTTCTACTCATTTCATTAGACTCTTCTTTTCTCTAAATATTACATGTGGTTAACGATTGTTCTCACATGCATACACACCAAAATACTCACATCAAAACTAATTATATGAAAATAGTTCTCGCTTTTCTGAATAACTATTTTTGTGGCAGATACAAAACCCTATTCAAGTTCAGAATTCAACTGTACTTAGACCAGAAAGTAATTTCAAACAAAAAAGAGACAATCCCACTTTACTTTCAAGTACTTTTAACCACAAGCATCATCCTGATTTTCAATTTTTCCAAATTCTTCCACTGAATGATATCAATCTATTTTGAAAGATGTTCAAGCTTCAAAGAATCACATATTCTTAAAGCTAATCTAAACCGAATAGTAATTAAAAAAAAAAAAAAAAGACTGAGAACAAAAGAGCAAAACTAAAATTTCCTATATAAATAAAACAAATGTATGCTAGTTCAAATTAGTTCAATAGCAGTATAATTCTACACAGATTACAGATCACCCAAATAGAAACAGGGTCAAACTGTCAAAATTCTGCAAGATGCATTTTCAAAGCTTAAGAATCTAACCTTAACAACAACCAAATTTCAGACACGTGAGAGCTTTATTATTTAACAGAAGCAGACATTGGTGAATGTTATGAAATAAAATGACGACTAACTGACAAACTGACAAACAAGTGATACAGTAACTGTACATTTCCAGAAACAACTGAAAAGTTCAAAAAATTATATTGTATCACTCATAATCCCATCTTAAACAAACAACATTCCAAATTCATCCATGTGTTGCATCCAACTTTGGTATATGCCCCTTAGATAAAGAACTGAATATTGGTCAATATATCCTGACACAACTCATGATATTTTCTTGGTCTTGACTAAATAGCATGACAGCCATTGCGCAAGTTCAACTTTCATACCTATAGTTTTAACCTATGTTATAAAACAAAGTAAACACGAAAGCACTTGGACCATCCAGCACAGAAATGCAGTTTTAGACACAGAAGCACCATAAGCAAAAAAGTGTATGGAACAAGAAGTAGCAAATTGTAAAAGGGACATACACTCAGGAACATCTGTTCTTGTTGGCACTGCAATTTGCAACAAAACAACTTTGTCACGCCACTCATTGTTTTCCTCAAGGAACTTTTCGAAAGCCAGTATCTTTTGTGGAATTCCTTTAATCATATCAAGACGATCAACGCCTAACATTACCTGTCAAGTCAGATCACTTATACATTAAAGCTAGGTGAGGGTTTGTACATTAAACAAACAAAAATTACAACCAAAATATTGGGTTTCAATAAAGCTAGGTGAGGGTGGCAAAGAGAGAGGAATTATCTTTTCCGTTACTACAAGATTTTGAACACATAAGTACCACAGTTAAACCAGCCATAAACTCTCCTATGGAAGCACAATCTCTTTTTTATGTTTTTATTTATTTAAATGATAATAAGAACCACTTAATATGAAGGAGAAAGTATTTTATTTCTCCACCACATTATCAACTTCAAATTAAACTTTAGGATCCTGAGTAAAACCAACAAGAAATGAACAAGTGGTGTGACATCCAAGTGCAACCTATTTTTGAAGGAGAAAACAATAATAGTTAAAGGCCATAATGAAATTTTACTCTCCAGGCAGTTACCACTACTGAATAATCCAAGCATGTATAACTGATCTTAAATGACTTGTTACTTTCAAAATATTAATTTTCTTTTATGATTCACTGCTGAAGGCATATGTATTACAAACCACTTCCTCATAAAACTATCTAGAAGATAGGAGAACATATCATGTCAAATAAGGTTCATGGAAAAAATTGAGGGCAGAAAATGAGAAGAACCTAGTAAAGCTTGTCATCAAAAGAAGATTTAATTTCAAAGGCTTTAAGATGAATGCTTCAACAGGGACACAACATATCATTACTATAAACAACAATCAACTCATCAGAAAGCAAGAGCTTAATAGTTTATACAAGCATGGATCAGAAACACAACCCACAATCAAAAGTATGCCCAAGGAAATAGCAACAAGTGAATTGGTTGAACCCATTTTTCTATCAAAATTTCACTAAATGAAGAGCAGATTGCAGAAAGATCTACCAGTAATACTATATTATTCGCTATAAACAAGTCATTTGACTGGAACTTTGCGATAATTTCTATAATTTGAGAAGTATCAAATGTTGGTCAATTACTTTCAAAACTGGCAGCTAAATGAATATACTCGGGTTTCAACATTATACAACTTCTAAAACCACTAAATTGACAAGAAAGTTACACCACTATAGAGGCAACACCTACCTTTCGACCAGCAAATGTCTCTTTTAGTTCTTTGATGTGATCCTGGACTTGAGGATTCTCTAGTGCCCGTATGAACCGTTCAGAGTCTATCCCAATAGGAAACTGAATGAATTTCCAAGAAAATAAAAGAATCAAAATATAAACATAAAAGGTTAGATTGTGACTTGTTGATTACAAAACACATTCAACAAACTAAAATGCCAAAGCAACACCAAAAGTAACAACCTTTAAAGAATTAAACAAAGACACAAATAAACAAATGAATAATTCAACTCAAATGTACCGCAGCAACTCGAGTCAGTCTCCCTTGGTCCTCAACTCCTTCAGGTGTCCCCTCAAGCCCAAGAATACGAGTACAAGCACTGACAAAATGTCTAGCATAGTCATAGGTGTGAAAACTGCAAAAAGAAATTAAACTCACTTTCAAATGCTTGGCATATAACAATATAAGTCGATCAAATAAATACTATAACTAAAAAATGTAAGAATAAATATAACTAAGAAATATAATAAAGCAGATTACCCCAAATACTTACCCAACCAAATCAGCTGCTAGAACTGCATGCAGCAGATCTGACCGAGATGGAAGTGTCCTGTGGATTTCAGAAGAAGGGAAGGGTGTGTGGAGAAACCAACCAACTTTCATTTTACTGTTGCGCTCCTTCAAGCATTTTGGAAGAAACATGAGATGGTAGTCATGGCACCACACAACATCTCCATCCTTATAGTGTTTGTTTACCACATCAGCAAACATTTGATTTGCCTTTATATATGCAGTAAACTGAGTCTGGAAACTTCTGGTGGTGGCCAGGCGATCTTCTTGTGGAAGTCCAAGGTAATGAAAAAGGGGCCACAATATGTTGTTGCAATAGCCATTGTAGTATTGATGAACGATATCTTCATCAAGAAATACAGGAATGCACCTCTGCAATATGTGTCAAAACTATCAGTTTGCCCTAGTAGTTCAAACATTTATCATATTTTGAGATACTGATTTAACAAACAACAAAGTTATAACTTATTAATTTCGCAAATATGGAACTAATAGAAGTACAATTTTTAATCCAAAACGATTTTGGAGACAACTTTATACCTTTTCAGCCAAAGCTTTTGTTAATGCTTTCTGTCCAGTCTCATCTGGCACATTTACACCGGCCCACCCAATCCATCTCGCCTCAAACTCCTTCACACCTTCGAAGTTCAAGAAATACATCCATAATGCATATTGGTACTCACTTCAATTGAAATTATCAAAGATAAAGAGGTAAAGTGACTAAATATAACAACTCCCCTCCTTACATCCACTAACTAAATCTTTATAAAAAGATGCCAGTCTACTAGAGACAAATGGAGGATTAAATGGTCAAACATATGAAATGATAGTCCAAATAACACTTACCCAAAAGGGCAGTGACCAGACCCCCAGCACTTATCTCAAGAGACCACGAGTCTTCACCTCTCCTGACTGCAGAGACCGGGAGCCTATTGGCCACCACGAGCAGTCGCTGCTTGATGAAAGGCCTTGTATCTAGCCTTTCGCTTCCCTCATTCTCTGTCCTTGCAGGCCCTTCTAAGTCTTGCTCGACGACAGAGGGCCCCAAGTTGTCACCATCTCTTAAGCGTGGTTCATTCTCGGAAAATTCTGGCCCACCAACATTATCAATCACTTCGTACGGAATGGAAACCCTACTATTTTTCCTTAATTCTCTTTCTTTCTTATCTTTTAAGAGCCGTTCAACACGGTTCGAAGGAATAGAGGACAAATCACTGTCGTAATTATTTGCAGGCATAGGCTCACTCTAGAACCAACTTCCAATACCAAATTTATGAGTTCTCAAAACAATTGTGTCTCCTGCATTTGTTTAAAAGTAAATCAAGGCCTCAATCATTAAAATGAAAGCACAAAAAGTTCCGAATCTCCCAAAGACTGGCTTTAAATAAATGATAATTGACATTTCTACTCAAGTAAAAATTATTTTCATCTCTAAACTGAAAAAGAATAAGCATTGAAAGTAGATAAATAAAAAAAGTTACAAACAGGGGATTGCTTGAGGCACAACATGCGGCCTACCACAAAGTCTAGGCTATTTGAGCCAATTTTTTTTTAAAAAAAAAAAAAAAAAAAAAAAAAAAAAAAAAAAAAAAAAAACCAATAAAAAAAAANTTTTTAAAAAAAAAAAAAAAAAAAAAAAAAAAAAAAAAAAAAAAGAACTCGCATTCACAATCTCACTCGGATATGGAGATGCATCATGCATTTGTATTTCTACTATCTCTTTAAAAAAGAAGAAGAAAACTAGAGAAAATACAGAAAGACACGTGTCCAAAGAGGAGAGAACAAGATCCACTGAATGTTTGTTAAGATAAGACGGGGGTCAATAACTTACCCGTTCGTTCATCATCAACTTGGATGAAAAGACATGCTCATTGCATGAAAGAAAATACCGGAAGTTCATTGAGTTCAACTAAGGGTACATTTTCATACGAAGAAGCAATAATAACAGCATAATAACTTAAAACAACAAAAGTATCGAAACTCACTTCCGGACGCAGTCAAGAAATATCACCACACTCTTGAAGCGAGACCATGATTCTGTTATAAAGGTTATTCTCACTGTATTTTGATCTAATACGTAGCTAAATTAGTCTTTAATGGTCAGCCACCTAATCAAGTTAGAGAAAGAGAGAAGACAGGCGAGAGAGAAAGATAGAAAGAAACCTCAAAAGACTCTGGGTGACAGAAAATTATCACGGCAAGAGAAAGAGAGAGGGAGCAACGAGATCCTCGTGTAAGCTATAGAGGGTACATCGAGTTGTAGCCATGCAAATAAACCAAGATTTTGTTGAAAAGATCACGGAAATCAATGAAAAATTTTACCAAAAGAAAAAGAAAAGTTGATGCCTAAAGTCTAAAGAGTAGTCTTAATCCCTTGGACTTCGGAAGAATGATAAGTGGGATACATCCAGGCAGTACCGCCAGCAGGGCAACTAAAATACGGAACCAATAAAATAATATTATTTGTAACAGTAAGGGATTAGGGAATTACAAATCATTTGATGAGCTAACTTGAAGAAATTTTCCACGTTTCGCACTCGGGTATTATTTCGTGTTAAGGTAATTTATGTTAACTTACAAATTCTTTTAACATTAATTTCAACATTTTTTTTACCTACAAGTATTTGAAATATTAAGATAATTAATGGAAGTTGTGAAATGATGTTTATTAAGTATAGATTTTTTACTTTCACCTTTATTTTAAAACATATATATCAATAAAATTCTAATTTAATTTACAAAAAATAATATAACTGCCAAAATGTCTTTAGAAGAAGTGGCTGATCTGTTATGTTGCTTTATTTTACTTTTGGATCCTTATCGAGAACCTTCCATTAAGTTAATTAATTTTATGATTTATAGGGTGAGGATATTAGTGCAGCTGCAATCAGAGAAGTTAAAGAAGAGACAGGAGTAAGTGATTTAAATCATGGATGTTGAAATTTTGTTTAAAAAATAAAAGTCAAGTGAGTTCATTTGACCCACGTGACCCCACGTGAATCCGTCGGTGTGCATACATGAGTTTGATCCATATCAAGTCTCTAATCCATCTTGATTGTTAACTTATATAATTTGGGTTTGATTCATGGTGTTTGCATTTCGTTAAATTACCAATAACTCCTTTAAGATGTTACTCTATTAGAGAACCTATATTTGCTAAATTGTCCCAACAATTTCTTCTCCATTTAAGCTCTCTAAACTCTATTATTAATCACATGAATTCTTAATTAATTTACCATAAATTTATATGATATTATCCAAAACAAGAGTTTTTTTATTTTATTATTTATTCTATATATATCGAGAGACTTGTTTCAGTTCTTACAAATCACTCCAAGGAAATATAATATAAGCTTTGAAAAAAATAAGGTTAATTTAATTTTGTATCAATAGTTGTACTACACTTAACTAGAAATTCTTCATACAAAAATCATCCATATAAATTTATATGATATTATCGAATGAATGTAATATCATCGATCTTAATTAATTTTTTCTTTTATCTCTCGTGTTTCAATCATTCAATCATTCATTTTTTGGCTCACTTAATTTTTTTGGAGAAGAGACAAAGCATTTAATGCTTGGAGAGAGAATTAAGATTAGAGAATATTACATTAAAAGTTTGGAGGCTCATAAATAATCTGAACCATTGATTTTAATATTATCTAATGGTTTATAATTTGTGTTTAAATTTATGTTTCTTGATCCTACCCCATATATAATTATATAAAACAACTTAATTTAATTTTAATTCTCAAAATATTTCTTAAAAATTATTGTTTTGATTGATAATTTTAAATTTATAAAAAATAAAAGATAAACAACTTCCACATCTCACAATCGTCACTTTATAACTGCATTCCTACCCACTGACACTACTATAACTCCCGGTTATAAGTTTTTCTGCCACGAACGAATGAACTCTCATTTCCATCTTAATTAGTTAGCATTTTATTTTACTTTTTTTTGTATTTAATTTTAAGTTTTAATTTCAGTTGAGCTAACTAAAAAATATAAGCTTATTAGTGCATCTCTCACCCGAGCAAATGGTTTATATTCGAAACAGTTCATATAATTTACTTTGATTTCTTCATTTCACTATGATTATTATTTTGTATTTTCATTTATAACTAATTATTGGGAACTGTTAAAATATAAAAATCAATAATATCACAGACTCGAACTTTTAAAATAATCCTCATATCAAAATCAATATTAATACTATAAATGCATGATAGCATTGAGCACTTAAAATTAAAGCCTGCCTTTCCTCTTAGAGCATGCTAAACTAATCACTAAAAGACTGTATAGGAATGAATATACTACAGAGAGCAAGCGAGTTCAAGAAGAGAAACATACAGGCAAAAACTATGAAAAAAAAAAATTGCTATGTTGAGTAATTTTATTATATATCTTCACTATTATATTACCCAGCAGCCTAGCCTTCGGGGCCAGGTGGGGACAATTTGTTCTAAAGTTGTCAACTAAGAGGGTAGCAACAGACTGTTTTATACCTCTATTTTCTCCCATTCATCACAACTCAATGAGTGAATTAAACACGTTTGAGTGACGCTGGCCTCCTGGCCCAGTCCAGCAACACCCCACTGGCGGAATCCATAGTGTGATACAACATTTTCGTGAACATGTGCAGTAAAAGTATACGCGTTCTAATTCAATGTTTATCCTAAGTTCTTCATAAAAAGTTAAATTTAAAATTATTACATATCACCGGTAATAATTAAAGAATGTTTTAAAGTTTTAAAGTATTAATTTAAATTTTAAACTTCTAGTTTAAACAGTTATTGATGAACTCCGTTAAAACTTAAAATCTCTCAATAATTCTGATACATAGTACATGTTCTTATTGTCAGTGTAATATATGTAATGAACTCATCTTCAATTATAAATTGTTCAACAATTCCCCACATTTCCGCTTCTCACTCAGTCCATAAAAAAATTCTGTAATAAATCTATCCCTCACTTCATATCTAACAATTCTAGGACGTCATCCGGAATTAGAAACAATCCCAAGGTTTTGAAATATCTACCATATTCCCTAATCTGTAATACCAGATTGTCTCTCTTCTTAAAGGATTGCTCGTTAACTATTCCTGAAGACCAATATAATTTTATATGCCTCAACAAACAATTTGATCCTAGAATGAATCCTCTGGCTGAAGATATACAAATCCATAGACAAAAATAGAACGTAATGCATCTAACAGAAAATGTAGAACGTAATTAACCGCATTAAGGGCAAAAAGTTTAATTTTTGATAATGCATGACAGCATATATTACTTATTACCAATTATGTTAAGGCAACCGCGGCCATCTATATGGCCCAGGACATAATTAAGTTGGAAGCCAAGTGCGGCGTTTGGTGGTTCCTAACTACCCTCAAAAACGTAGGTACCAGAACAGAAATTGGCACTTGGGAGGTAAACACGGGGGCGGAAATTTCTCAACTGGCGCAAAGCCTGAATTTTTTCAACAAAAGCAGCCATTTCCCATAGATGTTAACCAAAGAAGACATTCAAGCAAAGCAACAAAGAGACAGACCAAGTGAGTGGGAAGCAAGCCTTTCAAACCTAATCTCTAAAAGAAAACAGATAAAAGAGATAAATCATAGTTTTTAGGACTATTTGTTAGCTCTACGTACCGTTGTTCTCAAAATTTTATAACATAAATTACGTTGATAAATGCTTAATTACTTTCGATTACGAAATTCTTAGTTCATCAGTGCTAAGCACAATCCAGCGAGTACTGAGAAAAAACAATTAACTCCAACGACGCTATGTTAAACATGAGAAATGCACATACCATGGTTCCACCTGAAAAGAGTGCTCCACCTTTCTTGACTTGATGAAGCCTGAATGAGGAGGAGAAAAGCTTTTGTTCTCAAGCCTCAAAAATGACGTCAACTGAATAGCGGAAATATCTCTTTAAATATCTTTTCGAGTGATAAAGAGATATGGCCCTCTCTATCCTTACAAAAAGCAAATTTTAGGGGGTACGTGACAGAGAACCCATAGGCGTAACACGTGATTAAATGAACATATAGGCCAAAGCACAGGAAACTGAACCAGATATTGACAGGAAAGACTGGCATGCAGCCTTGTTCTTTTCTCTGATAGACGAAGGAAAGTGGAATGAGTATTATTACCCTAGTCAGACAGGGAGATATTGGGTTCCAGAGAAAAAAAGCCCGTGAAGGCTAGAGGGTGGCCAAGGAATTTGCAGTAAGAAAAAATTTGTCACGCATGCAGCAAGGGTTGGTACCCACAAATTTGCGGGTCCACCATAAAAAATATTCTGATTCTTCCGCTATATCATCTGCTGAGATGATCTTACCATCCAATCCGGCATGTTCTTTTTAGGCAGAAAAATTGACTAGTTATGATATGAACTATATGTGCCTTTGATTCTTGATGGTGGAATACTGGAGTTTGGATCGAAATCAAATCCTTCTAAGCCTAACATTCTTGAAGTTCTAAGACTAATTTTTCCGACCTTCTTAACGGCGTAGAATGCAAATAAATTCATGTGGTCAAAAAGAAGTTTGTAATTGGAAAAATTCTTCTGCTAATGAGTGTCATAAATTTGTTGGATCATACTAACATCCCCTAGTACATTGATGCACCCACTTTATATAAAAATTATAAATGAATATCCAAAAAATGTATACGCATATTTAAAATTTATAAACAGAATATAAAAAACAAAAAAATTGAAACACTCATGTACATTTTTAAGTTGTATCATTGTTTATAACTCTTATATAAATAGAAATTGTCCATGTTCGTTTACAAATATATTTTTTTTAATCATTTATAAGTTTGGGTATACATAATTACAATTTTGTATACATTTGTTTCTAACTGTATATGAAACAAATACAACTTAGCCATTCCCCATAAACTTTTTTTAAGTTAAAACCATATAATTTCAATTGACAATTTAAATATTACAGAAATCCATAGAAAAAAGGTCAAATTATACTTTGACCTTGCACTCCTAGAACGCATTAAGCTTAACACTAAGCAATTCCTAAAGCATGGGAACCTATTTATTGATCATGAATATATATAATTAAACTGTTCTTCAAACTAATTATACAAATTAAATCTAAAAAAAAAAAGAGAAAAATATTCTCTTCATTTTCTATTATGCTTTAACTGGAAAAGCAATTGATTTTAATATTACATAAAAACATATATATAATAAAAATATTGAAATAGAACTTCGATTTTTGAATTGTATATTAATTTTTTAAAAATTTCAAAAATAATTTTCATTTTGAGATCATAAACAAAATTTGTTTATTATTTATTATCCTGGTTCTTTTTTGGGTTCATTACTTACAGTTCTGCCCTACGATGCTAAGAGAAGAATCATTCTCAATTATTGGGAAAAAAATTTGCATGGGCATAAAAGGTCATGAAATTTTTTCGATACCGAGACTTGGTCAAACAGAATTGACAACTCAAAGGTTTGAAACTTTGAAGACTGATATTGACATCTCTACCCTGTATTAAAATATTATAACAGCTTTAAAACTCTCGTTTTTCATTATACAAATTACAATAAATTTTAATAAAAAACTAGAATATTCAATAACAATCACTTATACAATTAAAAAGTTACCAAAAATTTTAAATAGTATTAACTAATAAAAATAACTTATAAAATTAAAAATCTTCTAGAAACATAAAAATATGAGGAAACATCATTCATTATAAAATTGTAAAAATAAAACAACCAAGAATATATTTAGTTATATAACTAAAATATCTTTTATTATAAATTTTTAATTTTATTACATTCTCAATAATATTTTAACTGTATAAAAAATATTCAATTGAATTTTTTAATTTTTAAAAAATTTTATCTTAGTTTATATAATGAAAAGAATAACTTAGGAGTGTTCTAGTCTTTTAGTAATGGATCCTATTAAATTTAGGCTGTCAGCGTTAATTTACAAAATCTTTGGATTTTCAAAACTGCTGTAAATGAAACTCCCCAAAAAGTAGTGATGCCATGATTTAGCCGGATAGCCTGCTCGAAGAGAATCCCTCGAATACAACAAAAGGTAACATAATTGATGGAAGGAAATTCGGAAAATGGAAGTCAACGCGGCTTGGCGAAGCCCTGATTCCAGCTAGATAATTAAGCTCAAGAGGTTTTCAAACTATCCCTAAGTAGATTTGCAGACAGTTGACTATTTAAGACAAAAAACTGAAATTGTTGAAGCACTAAACAACAAAATTGAAACGTCAGATGTTGGGATGGCGACTAATAATTCCCAAGTGCTAAATGAGTATTATTTAAAGAACTTCCGAGTTTAAAATTACTTGGAACTCTGCCGTGCGCTGGCAATAGATCAAACAGGTAAAAAAAACCATAAACATGCCATATCTAGAAGCGCTGGAAAGCTAAAATGGTAGACTACCGTCAAAGATTGGCTGGAATTTGGGAAATTCACCCTCGAACTTCTTTTACATTGAGAACTACAAGAGAACAGGAAAGATATATTCAAGGTCTCTAAAAGAGGGAGTTGATCTCTATGAGTGCAGCTATTGCACACTGAAGAAACTCTATAATATTTCTTATTTTTCCCATTAATCATTTACTTGTTTCATGAAATCACGTGCTCATTAGAAAAGTGACACACTGGTTCAGAAGGAAAGAAGTTAAGACAAATGCGACGCCGAGGGAAGATTATTACCAGAATTTGTGACCACAAAAGTTCTCTTAGGCTTTGATTGGGCATCTTCCCTACCATAATCTCAACTCCAGCACCGCAAACTTCGAAGGTGTTTAGTGAGAAATTATACAACAGGCTACTAGCTAGCCTATAAGCCTAGTTACACTTAATTATGTAAGTTATTACAATTTTCATTTCTTTATTACTATTATTCATAAAAAAATATAACATAACTGATAGACGGGAAATTTTTTTTTAGAAAAAAAAAAATAAAATAAAAAGATATTAAGAAACTATTTGGAAGATTTTCTGGCCTATCAATAAGAAAGAAACACTAGGACTAATGATGCAACAAAATTAGAATCTACAATAATAGGTAATCATTGACGTTATTAATAGAATAATCTATAACTAGAGAGTGATCAAGTCTAAAAAGTAAATAAGCACTTTAGACTGGCTAAAAACAACTCTGTTGGAATCTAAAATAGTCTACAAGCTGTTTAAAATATTTCTTCATCCAGGAAAAGCAACTTCGTCAATTAATCAAATCAAGCTAGCCATACCTTATAATAAAAAATGAACCGATCGAGACCAGAAAACTGCTTCAAACGGACATTTTCACTATACTTTGCAGTCGAATCATTTGCAGGTCCACATAATTAAGCCCAAGACAGTCCGTGAGGATAATACTACTCAAAACTATAGCTCAACTTAACAGGTGAAGTCTTACTTGAATCCTCCACTGTAATATAACAAACGTGTGCTTATTTCGTTTTCATTTTCATTAACTGAAATCACAAAAGCCTCGTTTTCAGAGACTGAAACCGCGATAGAGAACAAAAACACACAGAATCTTCTTTTCTTTTCAAGTTTTCTCACCAGCCAAACAACAAACAATAATGAAAACAAAATCAGTTTATTTAAAATACAAATACAGAACCATACCAGCTCACAAAACACTCTTAACCAAACACAACAATATTATCATCAAGCGCTGAATCATCCAAAACAAAGCAAAACAAAATCAAATCAAAACTACGACTATATATCTATTCATATTAACCGTAACCAAAACGGCAAGTCAGTCGTTTCAAACACACATCAAAATGACAACAGAAAGTCAAATATCAAGATTCAACGCAACTTGGAGAGTGAGAAAATAGGTAGATAGATACAGAGAGAAAGAAGAAGTGAATTACCTGAAGGATGATGATGAAGGATCTGAGCAGTCGAGAGATTAACAGAGAGAAAGAAGAGTCAAGTGAAGTTAAAAAGTGAGATGAAACGGAGAGTTTGATTTGAGAGAAACAAAAACAAAAAGTAGGACCAGGCCAGGGAGGGAGTGTATATATATGGAGGAACCAGAGGATGGCCGACAGCGCTTCCGTCGGGTTAACCTTTATTTTCTTTTGGCGGTTTGGCTGCAGGAGTGCGCTCTGTCCAATCGTACGTGATTGGAGGGAAGGGGAATTTGTTCCGCCTTTTTGAATTATTATTTTTTTAATTACGGAGTTCGCATATATTCTATTCTTTTTCTTTTCATATTAAAAATTAAAAAGAAAACATTATATAATTATTTGGGATACATATATGGTAATACTTTATACAATTATTGATGGATGAAACATTTTTTT
>JANLJB010000486.1:0-16448 GCA_026212285.1 Bursera cuneata
TAAATATTTATATATATAATATTATATATATATATATATATATTTTTTTTTTTTTTGCTTAGGCAATAAGGGTTATTCTTAAATAATACGTTGTTATTTATACAAAAAAGCCAGTTCAGAAAGTGAGACGGAGTCCAACAGGAAAAAGAAATAGAAAAAGACAGCATTTTAATTCAATTTTTACATTGCACGCAAGCTGGCTAAAAATTAGAATTACATTTATCAGCAACTTGCTAGACATGGCTGCCTTCATTCTCTGATCATCCTGATTCTAAATAATGTGGTTTTCTAGAATTACACTCGCAACTACAACAATGAATTTTGGTTGAATATGCTGCGTCTTCTGTTAATAGCTTCTTCACATAATCATGGAGATTGAGATGGCATTGCCGCTAAGTTTTATACTTGTGTCAAAACATTCTCGACTTCTTGTTGGACATTATAGGAACAAGGGTCAGCTGTTAAAAATTTTGCTTGATCCCTTATCTGCTAAGAAAACAAGTTGGATGAGAGACAGACAAGAATCCAATGTGCCGATTTATGTCGTTATCATGCAACTGCGTCAGCTTGTCTTCTGGTCAGTCGTGCATAGAGGCCCTCTTCCCGGAGAAGCTCCCTGTGACCGCCCATCTGTGTGATATATCAGAAATTATGTTCATAAGGGTATTTCGCGGGTCAGCATTGACTTGTAAACTAAGAAAAAGTATAGTCATTGGTGAATAATGCAAATGATGGCAGTGCTTTCAGTATCAATAATAGGGGTGATGTTGGGGAGTCCAAACTAATGGTAATAGTACCAACCTCGACAATTTTACCACCATCCATTACTATAATCCTGTCCGCAGCTTGTATTGTGGAGAGCCTGTAGAAAAGGAACAATCAAGCTACAGAGATGAATTGACTTTCATAAGGGAGGTAGGTATTAGACATTTACCTATGTGCAATTACTAGTACAGTCCTCTTCGTTAACAGGTCACTTCTCATGGCACGAAGAACACCCTACATAAAGTGATTAATAATTAGAATAAGCAGAAGATTGAGTAAATGAGTTATATATTTTTTTTTGAACCTATTTAGTCTTTTTTGGTCTCAGTCGAAGGGAGCTATTGCCCAAAGTAGCTACCTTGACATTGTGTTCACTCTCCGCATCCAATGCACTAGTAGCTTCATCAAGGATCAAAATACTGGGGTCCCTAAGAATGGCACGAGCAATAGCAATCCGCTGCTTCTGTCCCCCGCTAAGCAAATCATCATCAACAAGTGTCTCATAACCATTGGGCAGTGATGAGATGAAGTCATGAGCATATGCTTGCTTAGCTGCCCATTCAATGTCCTTCTGTGATACATCTCGGGTACATCCATATTTAATATTTGAACTGATATCCATGCGGAAAAGTTTTGGCTCCTGTACAGAACAATTTCAAGGAGATAAAGAACTATCAAGTTTACTGAATTTGTTGATAGGAAGTAAATGAATTAGCAAAGAACCTGTCCCACAAATCCAATTCTTTCCCTCAACCACTTGATGTCAAGCTCTTTGAGCGGGAAGCCATCAATCAAAATCTGCAATTACAGGAGCAACTAATGAAAATTCAACTAATGGACATCCGCATTCCACACACTAATTATCAGAACATTAACAAAAATGAGAGAGAACAGATATGCTGGCTATCAACTTCAATATTTTCAATTCATCATAGAGAACAACTAATTTCTGATTGATAGGGCACATTCAAGATCATGATGTTAAAAAGCAAGCAATACTAGCATTGTTAAAAGCAAAGACAAATGATTAACATTATAACAGAAATAATTTGACAACAAACATATATAAAGGATTTGAAAACCAAATTTACGTGTGTGTTTTTTTTTTTATTGGGACACCCCAGAAATTCACCGAGTTCTTAAACTGAGGGCTAGGTCCACACCCCATAAGCTTGGTAGCCGGAAAAACATATGAGAGATATTGCATATATATGTCCTAAGCAGGTGGCCCCAAGGGGATTTGAATCCACAATTGTTGCTACAGATGAATCAAATAATGTATTTAATAAATCAATCCAAGAGAATGAAGGCTGATTTAATATTCCTGATAGTATAACTTTCATCAACTTACATGTAAACAACTTAAAGTAAACCTCCACAAGTAGATTTAATTTCATTTAGTTTTCATCAAATCTTTCCGTTCCCAATATAACTGCAAGATATTGGAATCAAATAGTGGGAATAAAGAAATACACCTGACCGTTTGTTGGTTCATAAAGACGGAGCAAAAGATTCACCAGGGTGCTTTTTCCACTGCCACTAAGACCAACCTAAGCAAAATTAAAACATGATATATAAGTTCCTATGGTCATTATGGTCAAGAAAAACCAAGCTAAGTTAATAAAATACTTACAATTGCAACCACTTCACTAGGATTTACTGAAATGCTTACATTTTGCAGAACAGGCACCTGTTCAATCATAAAAATTAGTTATTATGGTACCAACAATGTCGAAATGGTTAGAGCTCAAATTCTATAATTGGAGCCTTTCCTATTAGCTTAAATTTTTAGGTTAAGAGGTAACTTAATATGGTATTGGAACCAACTTAACTAAATGATTTTGAATTTCAATCTCCCTATTGTATCAATTAAATTATATTAAATTTATATTGTTTGTGGTTATAGTTGCATTTGATCCATATGCCTTCAAAATGAGGAGCATATTCGAATTCAAGTACCATTTATTTGCTTAAGCTTCTAGGTGAAACCCCAAGGTTGACCCAATGGTGAAGTCACTTGGTCCCTTTGCGTAAGAAGCATTAGATTCAAGGTTCGCTACAGCCCAAGGTTTACCCAGTTTGTGTGCAGGGGCCAGTGGCGCTTTGTTGCACTTAAATAAATCAATTTTTTAGGTTAAGTGATAACTTGACAAGAAACATATAATCAAATTAGAATCATAATGTTTCATTGTGTTCTCCTAAAATACCATCTTAAAATCTACTTTAAGGCTTTAGAATACTTATTGCCCTAGAAGACAAAGGAAAGGATGTTCCACTCTGGGGGGAATACTAGAATAATAGATGATCAAAATATAAAAAGATGAGAGCCTATATCATGTTGAGGACAGAGAAAATACCTTTTCTCTGGAAGAGTAATGAAAGGATACATTAAGAAACTCTATGTGTCCCATCAGCCTTTGCAACTTCTTTCCTGCAACAAAATAACATTTAAAATAAATAATAAATAATAATAATAAAAGAACACTAAAATAGCTTTGATAGATACTTGGATAAAGACCATTCAAAAGTGTTTGAATGAAATATATCATTTAATAAATGATGTTATACATAAAAAGTTAATATAATATAAGGTCTCCTTTCAATTTGTTATGAGACATAAGATGCTTCATTGTCTCATAGTTGCCTGTTTTTGGACACTGAACAACCTACTATTAAGTCTTACAGCTACAAGAATAACAATCCTGAGATCAACATCTATGCATCTCAAGGCAGTAATTCCCCAAAAGATAATGGTAAATAAACAAAGAAAGCATGAAAGGAATGACTTAAATTATGCTATCCTTCCATTGAAGTTCATGAGGTGCTTACCTTTTGATATGAATTGGTCACTAGGCAAGAGATCCATCAACTGGAATACTTTTTCACTTGCCCCAACAGATTGCATCAAAGATGATAAATTATCTCCTACCCACCATGTTGAATATATTAGCCATTCACTGTATAATATAAACTTTGTAAGTTGCTCTGCTGTTATAGTTCCCCTCAGAATAGACAGTCCTCCAAGCAGCACAGCAATAATCTATCAAGTAAATATTATCAATTTCAGTATGAGGCCCAGAATTTACATTCCACCAAAATGGAAGGGGAAAAATAACAAAAGAATAGAACTGAAATAAAAAAGTTTTTATTACACTCTTTATATAAACTAAAGCATCAATCTTGGAAAAGAGATGGCATTGATTCAATGGTGAAATTTTCAATATTTTTAATCATACTATGAATTTATTAATGACAAAAGAAATGCATGCGTAATGGCTATTTACGACCCTTAGTAACGATGAAATTAACAATCACCCAGCTTAGCAACCAAAAAGATATGACATCCTTGTAAAAGATTCTATGAAATTAAAGACATGTCTTGTTGAAAAAGTGTCAGACTGTATTCAGAAATCATAAAGTGAGAAAGTTTATTAAAACTGTATCAAATATAAGGTTAAGTATTTAGGATTCAAGCGTTTGTTGAATTATTCAAGTAAACATATTGCACTACACTACAATCCAAAAGCGTAAGTAAAAAACATACCAGCATAACAAATGTAATTCAGAACCATATGGCACTTCTTCAGAATATGTCAAACATTGAAAAAGAAATATAATACCACAGTTCTTCCGACAGAGAGAAAGTGCAAATTGGGACCAACATTGGGATTGAATTGGCTTCCTGAAGCCAATCCTAGAAGACAAGTTAAGCCAGTAATGAGAAGTTAAGCCAGACTAATTGAAATAATAGCCCTCTTGGCCTATCTTGCACCAATCAGATCTTTGCAGGATTATACAGAGTAGCATTAAATGGAGAGACACTGAAGAAGCAGTTTTTAAAAATAAAAAAAGGACATTTTCATGAAATACAATGTGTCAAGAAACAGATAACAGGGTATTTCAATATTACTACCAGAATGCTAAAAACTTAAGAAATTTAACTCACTGTAATATAGCAAAGCCAACACAGAATCACATTTTATTACAAAGCACCATATATCATTGAGCACCTTACAGAACACCTCATGCACAGTTAATAATTATTTAAACACAATAAATATATCTTTAAAAATGGTCAGTGCCTTGACATCTTGAAACCAATGAAAGAGATAAACCTGAGTTGAGTGATAGAGTGTGTTGAAGCTCAGGTTCCAGAATCCATAAGCAGCACTTTGTCGCAAGCTTATAGCAGCCAATTTTCCCAGCCAATGCTTGTACCTACGAACCGTAGATGTAAATGTCTTTATGTCAGAACCACTTATAACACACATAAGCACCTGTTAACATATGTTTACCTTTTGTTAAGTATTATCTACCCAAAAGTAAAAGTGAGGAGACAAATATGATAAAAAACAAGATTCTACAAGAATACATTACCTTTCAAGTTCTTGCTTCTCTGTTCCATAGACACGAACAGTTCTCATCAGAGAGAATGTCTCTTGTGCCACCTAAACAAAAATACTTAGCATCATTGGTCATAACAATCATTTGAATCATTTGGGAAATTGAAGATTATGTGTCTTGTTGTACTTCATTGGCAGAAGCAGTGCACTCTTGTATTAACTTTGCTGCCTTCTTCTGGTACCTATACAGAAGTACATAGCTGAAGATGTAAGCAACAATACTCCCACAGTGAATGCATAGATAGATAAAAGTAGGCCATATTACACTTTATCAGAATGCTTTAACTTTAATGCGAAATTGTGTACACTGTGATATCTCAGAAAGTGCAAGGCATAATTTTTCATGATCATAGGTGTTGAACTTTTCTCAATATGTTAACCCACTTATTTGCAGGAATTCAATGAATAATAGTCCTTGAAAAGGCGATATTTAAAATAGTCTCACCCAACTTAAAACAAGTCACTGATCCTGGTGACTTATATCTAGTATAATCCTTTCTTAACTTGCACATACATCCACTTAATGTCCTCATTTCAATTGCATTCATTTTATAGTCATACACTTTTAGGAGGGAGGCCTCAAATTTTAAAAGGACACTCCGAGAGACTGTAGAAAATCTTACAAGCCATAGATCAGCATTACTCCAGCTAAAGTTGAGCATATTACTAATGTACAAAGGCCAAGTGGCCATGACAAAACTAGCAAGTAGATCAATGCCCCTGCCCCCTGAAAAGTAGTAATAATATACAAATCATTAATCTGTATTTAAAAAAATCGGAACTATGAATCATTTGATTGGGGAAAAGACCTGAAGAACATTGCGTAGTATCATATTAAGATCACTTCCAATAACCCGTGACACTTGCTGACAGTCTGACCCCAGCCTACTCGTCAAATCACCAACTGTTTCAGAGTCAAAAAAGGATATATCCTACAACAGATGTACCAACAAAGTAAGAAAATCTATACACCCACATTTGAAAACACGTATAGTCTGCTTAAAGAAGCAAATGGAAAGATATTTTATCACAACTAAAATGTCCATTACTTCAGAACCTGAAGAAGAAGAGCCCTATACAATGTTTCCCTCATTCGCTTCACCTGAAAAATGATACAGGAACTCAGTTAGCACTGAAGTCATACTCTATTCACTACACAAAGTCAGAAAAGAAGTTACACATATAAACTTGTCCTTCTATGTATTTTCCACCCAGCAAGGAACTAGACAAGACATTCCCTATCTTGGCCATCTCTTGGATGGTTTAAAACCCAAATAACTAGAACTTAAACTCATAATTCAAATCCTGCGATGTCTAGCATCTGAAGAACTTTACATTAGACACAAGTCCTTCAAAGCAAGTAAGAAAAATTTATAAAATCAAGCAGGATTTACCAGTCTATCCATAAACTTTTATATACATGTATGTATGTATGTATGTAAAGGAAAAGTAGATAATTTGATAGAGACTCACTAGAATCATATTCGCAATGCCAAAACAGCACCCTCGTAGACCACTGCAGTTCAGAGAAACAGAGTAGAGTTTGAGCAAGCCCACATGAAATAAAAGCTCAAAACCATAAACAGAAACTAATACGATATTGCTCAAACTATATTGCATTAGTTCATATATTCAGCTATGCGACTCGTGAATGGCAGAACAACTATATGAAAACTATGTTACTTTGGCACACGCGCAGCATTAAAAAAAAAAAAAAAAATAGAAGATAAAAAATCCCATAAGGATTTAATAGAGTGATTGCATGAGGTCCCTAAATAAGTGCACACGCCTCGTCTGATGTAGAAAGAAGGTGATGCCATAGTTTGCAATGGAAAAGAAGAAGAGAGATTAGACCATACAAGATTTTAACCTGCAAATTCCAGAACTAACGCAAAGCAGAATCAACAGACGGACGTTACGGTGGAAAACGGCAATGTCACCACTCTGTGCGGTGAAGATTGACGCTGTCAAGAAATGTGGAATGGAAATCTCCGAAAGCTGTAAAACATTTATATAAAGCAGTTAGTGAACGAGTAAGAACATCTTATCTTCTAATAATAAAAACGTACCGCCGCGACAATTAGGGCAGAAAAGGCAGCAAAAATGACCCAGCGATCCTTCGCCACCAACTCCCACATTTTACTAAGCGCCCGCAAAACCGTCACCGGTTTCGCCATAAATTTAATCTCGATATCATCACTGAAGCTCCACCAACTTCCTCCAGGAAGCACCGATTGAACAAAATTAATAAACTCTCGTATCTTCTCGTTGCGCTCAACATTGCTTCCTCTCTCAATTTCTTCTAGACTGTTCTTCTCTATAGGGAATCCGTTAACTGAAGAGGATTTTGGAGGAGAGAAGTGAGCGCGTCGTCTAGAGCGGAAGAGTGAAGAGAATCGGAGTCGATTATCGTTGTGGTGAATGCGAAGTGTTTGTTTGCTGTGCAGTGAAGAGAAGAGACGGGGCTGGAGGTTGCAGAGCGGTAGAGCCATGGAAACAGCCATTACCGATTGAGCAAGCTAGCTATGCAGAGAAAATGAGAAGCTCCAATTGAGAGGGACCCGACGAGGCGCAACGTGTGGCATGTGGGGGGCATTGGACATGCGTGTTAGAATAAGCATTTGTATTTCCGATCTTTTGTAGTGGCGATAGTGAAGAGAACGTGGTCATAGTGATAACCAGAGGAAACGATGTCGTTTATATCATGGTGAGCTAAGCAAGTGGTGACGTGTTTGACATAATAAAGCTACCGCTTCCGCCAGACTACATCGTTGCTTGCTGCCATATATCACAATTGCTAAACACGACTTTTGTTTAGAAAACGCCACGTTTACATTCTCTAAGACAACTTTACCCTCAGTATTCTAAAAGCTAAAAGAATTCATATTACGATACAGTAAGACTATTTTTAGTCTTTTCACACCACCATCACTACCTAAATATCTTCAGTACAGTCTTTTGTCAGCTGCAGCTCCATATCTATCTCCACCAATCTCTCTCTCTCCCTTGACTGTTACCATGGCGGTCGTTGTAGGAAATTTAGCTCTGTTACTGGACGTGACCTTGCCTCGGATGATAATAACGGACAGGAAGTCTCGTCCGGTGGCGGTCGACGTCGTTTTGAACCTACCAAAGAGAGAGCTACATGTCAACTACTCTGCCGTAACGTACAAGAGCTTGGAGAACTCAGAGGGGGAGGGTCGGAATCACCGGGTGGTGACGCGTGGCAAGGCGAATTCGAAGGTGAACGGTGTGGATTATGATGCGGGGTCCAGTGACGAAGAAAACGGAAATGGTGATGAGATTGACGAGGAGTATGATTGGGAGAAGGAGATGAGAAAGAGACTTAAGGAGATTGAAGAGATGAGAGAGTTGGAAAGGAAAGCCGAGGAAATACAGAGTAAAGTGGAAGAAGAAACTGATAGTGAAGCTGAAGCTAAAGAAGAAACTGAGGAAGAGAAGAAGATGAGAGTCAGAAAAGAACTCGAAAAGGTAGTTAGTTCGATCTGCAATTCTTTTATGCTTAAAAGTTAAAATCTTATAGTATCCTCATACTTACCTTTTTATTTTTTTATTTTTTTGGGTATGTATGAGCAGGTGGCCAAGGAGCAGGCGGAGAGGAGAGCCACAGCACAATTGATGTTCGAGTTGGGCCAGAAGGCTTATGGGAAAGGCATGTACGGACGAGCCATCGAGTTTCTTGAAGGTGCTCTCACGATCATTCCTAGACCCACATTGTTTGGCGGTGAGGTTGGTCAATACCCAATAAGTATCTCTCGGCGAACTTATTGTTTACAGTTGGAAATTTATGATCAACGGGAAAGTTTAATTTTTTATTTTTCAGATTCAAATATGGCTTGCTATGGCTTACGAGGCAAATAACCGTCACGCTGATTGCATTGCACTCTACCAGCAACTGGAGAAGAAGCACCCTAGTGTCAGCATTCGCCGCCAAGCTGCAGATCTTAGATACATCTTGCAAGCGCCTAAATTGAAGATATCTCAGGAGGAGATGGTTACAATTCCACTCATCGGTTCGAGCTATGACAGGTAATTTTATGTCATCCTTTCAAATTTTGCTTCAGCTATTATCGTTTAGAATAATCGCTTAGAATTTGTACGGAATTGTGATTTAATAAGCTTATGACAGTTTGTTTTATTTTAAGTGAATATGATTTCCTTAGTTTAATACTCGTTCGTTTTGAACATGATGAATACTTGATTGCAAGATCTTTGGTTTGTTAATACAGAAAAATTTGTCTTTTGCTTCAGCTTTATGTTAGATTTTGCAACTGTGAAATCAGTTTTATTCCATAGTAGATTGATTCACTGCAGTAGGCAGAATCAGAGCGGTACATTCATTACGACCAATTGATTTTCTATTTGTGAATTCGCTACCTGCCTATTTCGTACATATGCTCTATTAAGAACATGTGTTGCTTCCTGATTGTATTCTTTACATTAAATGCCCTTCCTTCAGTCTGCAACCTTATCAGTCTAACTAATGCAACCCGGTCTCTATTTTTACTCTTCCATGACTCAAGAAGGCTATGCTACCTATGGTTCAAGTCAATTGACATTCCTCTATCTTTGATCAGTGTTTATAGTTTGCTTGGTTAGAGGAGGATATCACTTATAGGAGCTTTTGTTGCCACTTTTTCAGTTTCTCGACGACATGAGTATATTCCTTTCCCTTGTATAATCGCGGTTGGTAGTTGCAAACGTTGCACTTTGTTTCTGAGTAAACTATCAACTGGTTGGTAGTTGCAAAGATGTGTTTTAAGGTTGATGATTGCTTCCATTGGGAGTTGGTTATTTTCACTGTGTCCTTAAGAAAACAGAGCTAACACTTAGGTGTATAGGCATATACTCTGATAGTGTCTGTTCTAATACTCGTAGAGGCACTAACTGCTTATTAGCATTTGATATTAGGTGATTGTCTGACCTTCTGAGTTGATTTCACAGAAATTGCACGATAATGACCATGACAGAGAGAATTTTTTGATAACTGGAAGCGCTGGAATTGGTTTTCTTCTTTTTATTTGTTGGGGCCATTTTGGAAGGAACATATTCGTATCCTGAGGGACTTGATTTTATTTATACTATTGTTCCATTTATGCAGTTATGCAGCAACATGGACAGATAAAAACAAGGACAGGGATCAAAGGAGTGGTTCAACAACTAACCAGCTTCCATCTTCCAGAGACTTTTTAGGGGACTTTCTGGTGTGGCGACCTCCTGTTGGATTGGATAAAAACCGTGCGTTTTGGGCCGCATTGACCTTGTGGTTTGGCTTGGTTGGAGCTGCTCTACTTCTTCAGAGATGAATCGTACATTCCCCATATTGTAATTGTTGGTAATGTTTTCATTTGATTACTTAAGTTGCCCTTATGTTGATGTAATATTCTTTCTGCTTTATTGTGAATTCAGATTCTTGTATGTATGAATCAGCATAATATTTCGTGGTTCTACTTCATTATGCACATGTCTTCTCTATTTAAAGAAACAAAGTAGATGATTGGATGACAACATCTGCAAGAAAACATAGTTAGCATTACCCTATTTTTCTGTTCTTTTTCATCTTGTTCTGACAACTCCAGTACGGAGAAAATGCTTTCAAGTTTCTACTCATCCCAATAAACATTGCCGATGGGTACAGCTGAAAGTTTAGTCTTGTGCGTTGTATTTTCTACAAAATATACCAAATACTGTTTCTTGCCCAATTGAAATGGCGTTCGTTTCCTCTGAGTTACAGGATTTACGACTTTTTCGAAAAGAAGTGTATAAATCGACTAATTTGATCAGTCAATTGTTGGCTACCGACTACCCCAGTCCTCAATGTCAAATAAACTTTGAAAGGGATTCTGGTTAACAATTTTTGGAAGGTATTAATGTAGTGCACACTAAAATAGATTTGATTTTCATAGAAGTTGGAGAAAGTGTTTGGAATTCTAAAATTAAATTCAGATACATGTAAAGAGCAAGAAGTCTGGAGAAAAACATTCCATACATCCAAAATATATGATAGTCTACTGTTAACAAATTTTTTTTTTCTTAGAAAGAACTTAATAATAAAAGAAAATTAATAAGTGATTGAGGAATTCTTTTGGACTCTAATGAAGGACTTTTAACATGCTCAGTGGGCTATCGACATATTGGGGCCCCACAAGAGAATCCACTTAAAAGCCCATTAACATCAACCAGAACGCCAGAAAATCTACAAAACCCTAGCCGCATCACTAAATAAATTTGCTCACTCTGCTTCATCGTCCGCTCTCTACCAACCGAAACAACCTCCATCCTTGAATTTCCCCAAAAATGACGACTCGATTCAAGAAAAACCGGAAGAAGAGAGGTCATGTGAGCGCTGGCCACGGGCGTATCGGGAAACACCGAAAGCACCCCGGAGGTCGCGGAAACGCCGGAGGCATGCACCACCACAGGATCCTCTTCGACAAGTATCACCCGGGGTATTTCGGTAAAGTCGGTATGAGGTACTTCCACAAGCTCCGCAACAAGTTTTACTGTCCCATCGTCAACATCGACAAGCTGTGGTCAATGGTTCCGAAAGATGTAAAAGACAAGGCCAGCAAAGACAACGTTCCGCTGATTGACGTCACTCAGTTCGGTTACTTCAAGGTTTTGGGCAAAGGTGTTCTGCCAGAGAATCAGCCCGTCGTTGTCAAGGCCAAGCTCGTGTCGAAGAACGCCGAGAAGAAGATTAAGGAGGCCGGTGGTGCCGTCGTGCTCACTGCTTAGGATAATTTTGGTAATTTTTTCCTGGTTTAGGACTTCTGTTCTTGTTTTCTTCATTTGGAATATTTTAATTGAAAATGATATCGATTTGGGTAATGTCCCATTTGATGGCGGGATATAACGATCGTTTACTACTTTTCGTGTTTCATGTGATGGTGGATAACTGGATTGTAGCACATTGTCTCACTTTCCCTCTTTTTTTTTTTTTTTTTTTTTTTTTTTTTTTTTTTTTTTNCTTTTTTTTTTTTTTTTTTTTTTTTTTTTTTTTTAAGTTTTGATTTCACGGTAGAATTATTACGAATCTAATAGGCTTAACTAGGATTTCTATAAGAAACAAGTTTTGCTTGTTTAATTTTCATAGTCAGATGCTTCAGAGTGAATTTATGATGGTTAATATTCCTACATAATATTTTTCACAGAACTGTTGCTCTATTGAACCCATTAATGTCTAGCTTTTCCTTAGGTGGAAGATTATGCAATTGAACATTTGGAGCTTTTTGGTGCTAAAATTGTAAATGGTGTACCATATCTTAGTTTGTTTTCAGCTGAAAAACTTTGAGATTGTTTCAATTTTACTTTCGTCATCCTTCATCGCTTCTATAAGATTATAACCACCTTATAAGACGGCATGTTAAAATCAAAAGCCCTAGCTTCATGGATCTTGCAATACTCATATGTTATTCAAAAGCTTTAAATTTCTATCTGGATTTGAAGATGAAACTACTGGTTGGAAAACCTGTAAAGGTGAGGAGAGTGGGGTTGCTAACATGGTGCAAAAGAGAGACGGGAACAACTGCCCTGTGCCTACGAGTTTCCAAAAGTGAAAGAGAAATGGCGTATTCAATTATATATGGGTGAAGGCAAGGACTTTTGATGTAATTAGTTCACTAAAAATGACACTGTAGTGGGTGCACAAAATATCACATTAGATTACGGTTGATCTGAATCATACTACTAACTATTTGGGAAAAACTGAAATGACTCTTTATTAAATAGTGATCACAAACTAATGAGTCTAAACATATGCTTCCTATTTGGGATAAATTTAAAAGTCTGTCATTGGATGGCATAAATCCAATCATTCCTAATAGGGAGTTATCTGAAAGAATTAAAAGTTTTGGGTGTTAAATGAGATTTTACTTGATAATCGTGAGAAATTAATTGTCTTCTTCACAAGATTTTGTAATTTTGGGTCATTTGGACCCAAATATGACTTGTACAACCGATTGTGCATTCTAGTCGTTATTTAAACCCCAAAAATGATTTTCTAGTCATTTACAATTTACCAATGCCATATATGCCATAGATCAACAAGAAAAAGTGACCAGAAAAAAGATTCCAAAAGCTTAAGCATGCTCTAACAGTGAATATGCAAACCGACCTTACAATACAATCACCAACAACCAAAAAGTATATAAAGTATGAGTAAAAAATAAATCTTAGCTCCGATATCAATTGTTACAAGATCAAAAGCCTATAACTTTTATGGATTTTGCAGTACTCATGTCATATGTTCCTCAAAAGCTTTAAATTCGCACTTGAATTTGAAAATGAAGTCATATTGGTTGTGTAGTTGGTTGTAAACGTGCAAGGATAAGTGGGGTTGCCAACATGCTGCGAAAGAGAGGGATAAGAAGACCCTACACTCACTCATATATAAGTGAATAGTCCTCATTTCCATTTCACTTTGTAAACTTTTAGGATGGAAACATCCAAGGGTGAGGCGACTGAGGTTACAAATGTGCTGTAAAAGAGAGAGATGAGAAGTTTCTACCCTCACCCATATATAAGGCTTTGATTTTCTAATAATTGATACCAATCTCGAATTAGGTTTTCTACTCATGTATCTATGAAATTTTAGTTCTGCTAGCAATTTTGTGGTGTTTGTTTTCCATTGTACAATGCTTAAGCTTTTGGAATATATTTTTCTTTTGTCCAAAATGGTGAGAAAATTAAGGCAAGAAGTTTAGACAATGGTGGTGAATACTATGTAAGATATGATGAAACTTGGTGCAATCCTGAACTTTTTGCTAGATTTCTCCAAGAATGTGATTTTGATCCTCAATATACAGGACCAGGTACACTTTAGTAGAATGGAGTTATATAAATGATAAATTATATCCTTTTTGACATGATGCAGTGTTTGGTTAATAACTCCATTTTAAATGATTTCTTGTAAAGCGAAGCCTTAAGGACTGTAGCTTAAATTCTGAATTAAGTGCCTAGTAAATCCTTATGAAATATGGTCGGACAAAAAAACCAAATTTATGATATTTCATGTACGAAAATATAAAAAATAAAAAAATGGGGCCTTATAATCCACAGTTTAGAAAGTTTGATGCTAAGGCTGTTAGTGGTCATTTTATTAGATATTGCATTGGCTCGAGGGGTTCTAGCTTTTATTGCCCTTCTCATATAACTGAGTCAGATCTTGCCATGTATTTTGTGGATGAGCATCATAGTGAGACTTTTTAGCCTCGCAGTATTGTTTCTAGAGAAAAAAAAATGATGCTGGTTCTGATCCCACTGTTATTTTATTTGTTCCCACAGGACTACCATTAGTTCAGTTGCCTCAGGATCCTATTACAAAACCAATTCAAGATCTTGAGCCCATGGTTGTAGAGAGAAAAGCCACTGAAGTTCTTTTGAGAAAATCTTAGAGGATTAAGAAACTTGCAATTCCTAAGAACAATATTTTCTACTTACAGGAACATGAGTATGATGTAGGTATGTCTTTTGATCTAGTTACCTTTAAGGAAACAATTAATGGTTTTGAAGTCTCATTGGATACAAGCTATGCATGATGAGATGGAATCCATATGTTGTGATGATATGTGAGATTTAGTTGAATTGTCAGCAGAAAGTAAACCTATTTAGGGGGTGTTTATTTTCTCATCTGAAGTATGAATTTAACTTATTTTCATACTTTAAATATTTTTACGTGTTTGTTTTTTTTGGCTTAAGTCTTAAAAATATCTTAATATAAAAAGTTATAAATTTTAATTTTTTTTTAATGTAAATGTCTTAATAATTTTTCTCTTGTCTAATTCTTTAAAATATCTCATAATATTCATTTATGACATATTTGTATATAACTTAATATTTTATTTTTTAAATCATTACAATATATTTTATAGTTTTGTGAATACTTTTTAATTGTTTAATGGTTATTTAACTTGTTCATACTTTAAATCTTATACAATAATAATCATAATGATGATTTTTACACAACTATACACATTTAAATAAATCAAATTCTTAATATAATTAATTAGTTTAATTTGTATTTTATGTTTAGGACATGATAATAATCATAATGATGAATAATAAGTTTTGCATCACTTGGGTTTGTAAGAAAACTTTTTTCTATGTAATGTATCTAAAAGCAAACTTTGTATTATGTTGCAATATACTAAGGGGCGTTTGATTTGGTAAAAATGCACACAAGAATCAGAAATTGTCATTCCTCCATCCCCTATTCAATTTTGATTTTGATTGAAATCAAAATAAAAAATGTATTTTACAATTTCATATCTGGAGAAAAAAAATACACTTTTATCATTTCATATCTAAGAAAAAAATACGATTTCACAATTTCATTTATGAAAGAAAAAATTTCACGCCCAGTGTCACAAAAAAACTCTTTCATTTTCATCTCTCTTCTATATTTATTGCAATTTGTATCTCAAATATATTTATTTTCATTATAATCTAAAATATAGAATATTTGTTTTACTTAGATATGATCTATAGGCAAGTGAGTTCTCCAATTTTTTTTATCATTATCCTTTTAAACCTACTCACATAATTGTTTTATGATGATAATTTATATTATTATTAACTTCAAAAGCTCATCATCATAATATCTAACAAACAATACAATCTAAATATTATATAATATAAAATGTGTGATGTCTTTCACTTACAATATATAAAATTAAATAAATCTTTTAAAAAATAATAATAGTTTTTAAAAATATTTTAGATGATATAACTACTTGGCTTTAAAACTATAGAATTTAATAACTTTATCATAAAAAAATAACAATAATAAAATAAAAAACTATTGAATACAATAGACAAAAATATCTATCCAATTGTCCAATGATTGAAAAAATGTTAGAAAAATTATGGAAAATTATAATTTTTTTCGGAGGAGGCAGCTTTTGAAAATGATCAAATCTTAAAATTTCTTTGATTTTCTTAAAGAAAAACAAATAAAATACAAGAAAGCTATAAATTTATATTTTATGATAATAATGATATATATCAGTTTTTATTATTATTTATTTTATGTATTTTTACATAAGAGTAATTTAAAAAATTGATATTGATTCTGATTTCGAGCTTTTGTAATCCAAACAGTTTCAACAGAATTAGATTCAGCTTCTATAATGAACCAAATAGAAGAAATGAATAACTATTTCGATTCTGATTCCGTCCGATTCCGATTTCAGAATTTAGAGTAAACAAACCCTAATATTCTTCAAAACAAACATTAATCATCTAAGTGTTTTTTTTTTT
>JANLJB010000486.1:16498-31542 GCA_026212285.1 Bursera cuneata
ATCATCACTTCTTCTTTGACTAAACTTGTAACTCACTCTACCATCAATATTTTTCTGAGAACTGGCAAGTAGATATTTTTATTGATTCCACTGCATTGAAATAATTTTCGGATATGATTTTATCACAATTAATCCTTCTATAACTTCTCAATTTTATTATGAAATCCATCAGAAGATCCAATAAACTTCCAAAATATTGCAGAAAAGCACCGTCTCCTGCACTGTGCGCACGCCTCTGAGCTTCCTCAAGTATCCTTTATTATATATATATATATATAAAAGGAGAAATTAAATTGATCTAGGAACCTGCAAATGATTTGGAAATAGTAAGTAGTTTGTGTGACGGAGAACATTTGTAAAATACTCATCCATCAGCATAAACCAGGTTGATGGGCCTGATCTACGTTAGTAAATTAGAGGCCCAAGTACGGATCCACTTAAGGGCCCACTAACAGGCCCGTAAATCCCCAAAACCCTAGCCACATCACCAAATAAATCTGCTCACTCTCTTCATCTCCCCGCTATCAAGCCACACCCTTCCTTCCTCAGATCTCCCCAAAATGACGACCAGATTTAAGAAGAACAGGAAGAAGAGGGGCCACGTGAGCGCTGGCCACGGGCGCATAGGGAAACACCGAAAACACCCTGGAGGTCGCGGAAACGCTGGAGGCATGCACCACCACAGGATCCTCTTCGACAAGTACCATCCGGGGTATTTCGGTAAAGTCGGTATGAGGTACTTCCACAAGCTCCGCAACAAGTTCTACTGCCCCATCGTCAACATCGATAAGCTATGGTCAATGGTCCCGCAAGATGTAAAAGCCAAGGCCAGCAAAGATAATGTTCCGCTGATTGACATCACTCAGTTCGGTTACTTTAAGGTTTTGGGCAAAGGTGTTCTGCCGGAGAATCAGCCCGTCGTCGTCAAGGCCAAGCTTGTGTCGAAGAACGCCGAGAAGAAGATTAAGGAGGCTGGTGGTGCCGTGGTGCTTACTGCGTAGAATAATTGTGGTAATTTTTTCTGAATTAGGGTTTTGTTATTTTCTTTTATTTCATCTAGTCAAACTTGTCAAAGCTAAAACGACGTTTTCGATATATGTTATATCTCGTTTAATGATTAAATGATGATGGGTATGAATTGTTTAGTTTAAGTTATCGTAGTTTATAATTGATTTCTATTTTTTGTGTTAATGTAGCAACAAACTTGCATTTTTGGGCTCTGAAAAAGAATTTCTATGCAAGTATTATTTAACCAAGCTACGTAGTTGAAATGAAACTTAAATTTGCTCTTATTTGTGTATTGATAAAAGGCTGATATTCTAGTCCTTAGAGAATACGAGAACTGGAATTCTCCAGCCATTTTCATTGTCTAATCCTTGAAAACATGGAAAACTTGTTCGACATGCATTTTCAGTTTGTATTTTCACAACATTGAAAATATTTTTACATTTCTTTTTTCCTATTTTTATTATTCATTTTCAAAATTGAAGGCACATTTGAGATGTTTTAATTTTTTTTTAATTCTTTTAATAAGTAATTTTTGTTTGCATTTTATATTGTTGAGAAATATGATCACTTTCAGAAAACTCTATGGAGTACTTCGTCATTTCTAGAATTTGTTTTTAAAAATAGTACTGAAATAATATTGAATTGAAAATGTAAATTTTAACTTGTTAGTTACATTTTTAGAAGTAATTCTTTCAAAATGAAGAATGAATCATGATTTACAAAGCAACAAGGGCATCTGTTGGCAATCCAAAACGATTTCGTGGTAAACTATTTTGCCCATCGAGTATCATTCTCATTAGGACCCTGCTAGAACTCCCCATTTCCTTATTTTCTCTTCACTTCAGCTATTGAAATCTGGCTAAGAGTCATTGCAGTGAATCATCATCTTTATAACCTGCTAGACCTCCTCACTTCCTTATTTCCTCTTCTGCAATCCCCACTTCCTTGTTTTCTTTTCTCTTCTGCAATAGAAGCCTGCATCGAATGCCAGATTATGTCGGTTTCTTAAATCTGAAAAAGGCTCTTTCTTTTCCACACAGATGGTTTTGAACAGTTGTATCTTTCATCAACATCAAAGCGCATGAAATAAGTTGATTGTGAAGATTTACCTCTTTGGTCCAGTTAGTTTTACAAATCGTGTAGAAAATGATTGAAGTCTGTACAAAGGTCCCTGACAGCATCCCACACCATATCCCCAGAAACACACTTACCAAATTACAAAATTATGAAAGGTTCGTAAGGTCTGGTCTGCCATCATGTTCATGTTAAAGAGTGTTAGTTACCTTGACACCCATGTCCAGTTTGTAACTGAATAGCAGACCCAGAGGAATCCCAAAGAGATGGTAGACCCAATATTAACGTACGCAATATCAGCTTGCCATCTAGCCCCAACAGCAATCCCTCCCTACATCAGCAAATTTAACAAATATGAAATATGAACAGCAGGTATATCACGGGCCACCCTTAGGCTGCAACAGAGAAAAAGTTATTATTTACCAGACAGAACAGTTTGAATGTTGTTAATGACGATGCAGATTGCCAACAATGGCGTGAGGTCCTTGACAAGAGCTTGGACTTGTGTGTCGTCTNTAGAATAAAAATGGGTATTTCTCCGTGTTATGATCAGAATGATGGAGAAGACGAGGCTCATCATAAAGGAAGCTGACACAGCTACCAGTAACGAAAACTTTGCTGTTCTTGGGTGACCTGCCTCTAGCTCATCTGACAGTCTCACATTACACACCACCTTTAAAATTTACGACGATATCCGTTAATTGTAATTCTGAAATTAAATGGAGTTCGATGAAATTGAGTAATAATTAGGAGTATTAAACCTTACAGCAGCATGTGATCCTATTGCCATCATTATCGTCCAACCCAGTATGTTTATGCTGCAATGACATTTGACACTTCATATCACAAAATTGAAAGAGAATCATATTTAAATAATTTAAAAAAAATATACATATATATATATATATATAGAGGGTGGAGGTTATTTGAACCCAAAATTTTTATATATCCATTTTTTTAATAAAATTTATAATAATAAAATGTGGATTGAACAAAGTTTACCTTCTTTCATAAACTAGTCTATTTGAAAAATATGTGCAATTTAAAATTAAATTATCATAATCATATTAATTTTCAGTTTTCAAAATCAATCTTAATTTATTATAGACGAGTATGAGAAATTAAATAAAAAAAGTTAAGTTATAATAATTTAATATTATATGTATACTAAAGTAATCTAAATTGATTATGTAGTCTAACTGCCAAAATGTAGATAAGGACAGACTAAACCATCTTGCAATAACAAGAGATATCCGAAAAACTAACTAAAACTCATTATAATTCCGACAGTAAGCTCCNCAGCTCTCCGGCTTTTTGCTTTAGACTTCTAGTTTTATTATTATGAAAACTCACCTTAAAGACCAGGCATCTACCGAAATTTCTGGATTCTTTAGACAAACAGCAGAGAGTATTATTAAAGCCGTGTAACAGTAATACCATGTCGATATTTTAAAAAATAAATAAATTGAGAATTTCTGAATAAATCATTCAGAAATTGTAGAACAAAGATGTGTGGTTTACTATAGCCGGGGTTTTATCCATGATATATCGGGCTTCTCCTTTTGGGCTTATATTTTTCATATTCAATAGACAGAAACGTTGATATGAAGTCCTCGGATAATACAATTAGAATCCTCGAAGGAGCAATTTATTACAATTTTCGTTTTCAAAATGGTATACCATTTTGCGGGCTGAAATCTGGCCAAAATTCATTGCACTAAATCATTCTCTTCAGGACCTGCAAGACCTCCCCATTTCCTTATTTTTTCTTCAGCTATGGAAGCCTGCATCTCAAACCAGATTATGTCAGTTTTTCAAATCTGCAAAGGGCTCTCTGGTTTTGAACATTAAATCTTTCTTCAACATCAAAAGGCATGAAATAATTGTTTGTGAAGATTTATTTACCTCTTTGGTCCAGTTGGTTTTATAAATCATGTAGAAAATGATTGATGTCTGTAGAATGGTCCCTGACAGCATTCCAAGCCAGATCCCCTGTAAATTATTACCAAATTACAACATTGTTAAAGGTTGTCAAGTCAGGTCTGGTCTTCCATTCTGTTCATGTTAAAGAGCGTACTCTGTTACCTTGACACCCATGTCGAGTTTGTAACCGAATAGCAGACCCAAAGGAATTCCAAAGAGATAGTAAGACCCAACGTTAACGTAAGCAATATTAGCTTGCCATCCAGCCCCAACAGCAAGCCCTACCCACCAAAATATCATAAGAAATAAATCAGAGCAATACATACCAATTTACGTGAAAACCCCACCAATAAGGAGAAAAACCATAGATAGAGAATAAGAATTATTTCACTATGAAATACTAAAAGTGAGACAGACTAATTTTCGTTTAATCTAGAGTTGATTTTAACTCATATATTTATAAGTCTATATATTTATAGGTTTACGTAGAGAGCAACTCTATTTTTCTATGTAACCCTCTCATATCGTAATATTTATAGGTTTATGTAGAGATCAACTCTATTTTTTTATGTAACCTAACATAATGTAATATATATAGCATAAACAGTAAACTCTAATCTATTATAAACCTTGTTGAAAATCTAATTTAAAAGTCATACAGTGAATTTATCGGACCAGATCATCAAGAATTCAGGCTACAACCTAACAAAATATATCTAATTTTTTCCTAAAAATCATTATCAACGCAACAAAGAGAAAATGTTCCATTTACCCGAAAGAACAGGTTGAACGTTGTTAATGATGATGCAGAGAGCCAACAATGGGGTGAGCTCCTTGACAAGAGCTTGGACTTCTGTGTCATTTGAAAATAAAGATGGGTATTTGTTCCGTGTGATGATCAGAATGAGGGAGAGGCTGAGCCCGATCATAAAGGAAGATGACACAGCTACCAGTAAAGAAATCTTTGCCATTCTTGGGCGACCTGCCCCTAGTTCATTTGACACTCTCACACTGCACATCATCTTTAAAAATTACAACTAGATAACCTATCCGAGTTTGTAATTCTGAATTTAAACAGAGCTCGAGTGAGTGGAGTAAGAAGGAGTATCAAACCTTACAGCTGCATTCAATCCTATGGACATCATTACTGTCCAACCCAGTATGTTCGTGCTGCAAAATTTGATGCTTCATGTCAGATAATTGAGTGATAATCATATTTAACAACCATCTTGCATCAACAAGAAAGATACGGAACTAACTAAAACTCATCACAATTCTCACAGGAAGCTCCCAGCCCTCTCCCTCCTTTTTTCTTTCAAATTTTCTAATTTTATTATTATGAGAACTCACCATATGGACCAGGCATCTACCGAAATTTCTGGATTCTTTAGATAACCAGCAAAAAGAATTAACGCCGTGAAATACCACATCTCCAAACTGCAAAGATATTTGAGAAAAGATAAGTTGAAAATTTCTGCATAAATCATTTAGAGATTGTAGAGCAAAGATGTTTATGAATTTTATTATGAAGTTCTACCTACCAGAGCATCACAGCTGAAGCCAGTGATAACCTAACAAATGCCCAGAGATTTTCAAAAGCCTTCCATGAAAACCCAGACCATGCTTGCCCACAAAATCCACTAAGTATATACACGAAGTTAGCTACCACTATGAACCACCACGTCCCATTCAATGCCACGGCTGCACCCACCAAGCCCCAACCCAGCTTTAACATTAATAGCCAGCTAAAGAAAGTGTGCAGGACCAATGCCACAGCTGTTATCATAGCTATCACCATAATCTTGCTTTGAGCCTGTAAAAACTTCGTTATTGGGAAACTATAGGCGTATGCAAATAGTTGAGGTATCATCCACACAGCGAAAGTCCCTGCAGCTTTTGATATCTCTGCACTCTGGCCTATAAGCTCCAAAAGTGGCCCAGCAAATATGTACAGTAACATTAAGATTAAAGCTGNTTGAGTTGAGAATAATCCATGATCTTTGCAGGTACACCCCTAGCATATCAAGCTGCCTAGCTCCAAATGCTTGCCCGCATAGCGTTTCCAGTGCGCTCCCCATGCCAAGCTTCAGGTTAATTTACTCAATTTCAATTCATCTTTTAATTTCAGTCGCAAAGTATAATATCTTTTACTCTTTGTTTTCGTAGTTCTCGTGAAAATATATTTATCATCAACTGATCCCTAAACCCTAAATAATAATTTGGAAGAATCAGTTACTAGTAGTAGGGGGTCCAGTCTGCTCTTCGTTTCCATCAGGAATGGAGGCAGAAGTTGATAGTTGGGGTTCAACAAGTCAAAAATAAAAATTAAGAAATGGCCAAACTAGAATATAATATTAAAGAACTATATATATATATATATATATTACACAAATAAAAACTAAAAAAAAGTGTGTAAACGAAACAAAAAAATTACTCTTGGGTTTGCTTCTTTAGCAAAGTTTTTTGGTTTTGCTTCTTATAAAATAAAATATATTTATAGAACTATCTTATTAAATTATGAGATATTAATTAGGATTTACATGATGACGTTTTAAATTCAAGCATTTAATAACATATATAAATGCAATGATGGTACGCGTAACACACCATGATACCCAAGGAGAATCCGGAGATGATGGAGTTTTGAACGGAGACNAGCAGCGAGGGCCAGAGAGCTGACGTGGCCGGCGAAGACTTGAATGATAGCGCCGAGGGAGTATCGGCTAATGGAGATGAACATGGCGGGAGCTGCAAGGTACCAGAACTTCTTGGACTCTCTCAAGTACTCTCTAAAGAAATCGCTGACGCTGTTGATTGGTGGGATGTCAACGGCATCTGCTGTGAATGTGAAAGATGAGGATGGTGGTTGGTCCTCCTCTCTTGGAAGAAGTGGCTGCTCCATGGGCGACACCTTGGTAGTGTTAGCTAGCTTATGGCAACAACTACCTAGATGAACAAAAGTTTTCTTATTTTATATGCATACAAGAAACGTATATTACTCCAACATGAAGTTGCTGCAACAGCTAGTCAATGTTATGAATCACGTAAGATAATATGCTCTGGCAGTGAAGCGCACACCTAATACGCCAAAGGCAAACTAATACTTATTTTGTTTAGTGAAGTGTTCATCATTTTTTTTAATGGAAATTATAATGTTAAATAACTGTCGTGTTACGTATAGAATTTAGCAAAACCGGAACCTGTAGACCAGAAAATTGTGCTTCAACATGTGAAATTTTCTATCTTTAAGACAAAAGAAGAGATTCAATAATTAGTTCAAGAAATTGATGTAAACCTACCTACAAAAAACTTCTTCTACCATATTTTGAGATAATTGCATGGGTAAATTATATACTAACATACTTAAAATGGTTTTTGAACGTTTATAATTTTAGTGTTCTTTTTAAAAAAAGTTTCTAATGTTTTTTTTATTGTGCTAGAGTTCGGCAAGACATTCAGTTTGTTCGAAGCAACTTTCGAGGTGCTCGATAGTTGTTTGAACTGTTGTATCTTGTAAAATAGACACTACAAAACTTCAAACATCCCGATAAAGAGCTAATCTATTTTAAGGATACTATTTGAGTCTTTTTATAATTGGCTATTCATTTGTCTTCTATAAGCTATCTTTATATTCCAGTAATTAGTTCATTCATTTATTATTACAACAGTATTGTATGCAATTAGACATATATAACATACAAATTTGCGCTTATACATGTGGGAAATCAGGTTAATTATTCTTTCCTTTTGCATAGTTTTTAGTCACAAATCAATATGCATACAATGCAACCTTGCCGTTAAATTGGTTTCGAGACACCGTATTCTGTTAGGATTTCATGTATACTTGTGTTAGCTTTGAAAGGAAATGTTCACATTATAGTCCACAGAGAGTGCGGGAACTGGAATTCTCAAAGGGCTGCTTCTATTCTTTCATTTTTAAAGCACTTTTGAGTTGTTTTATTTTTTACAAGTAATGTTAATTTGATTTTTAAGTTGATAATATTAGGTAATTTAATTTAAAAAATAAATCTTAATATCTTCAGAAAGCTCCATTTCTACTTTTTCATTTTCAGAATTTGTTAAAAAAAACAATAAGTATTGACTTGAAAATATAAAATTTAAATTATTAATTACATTTTTGGAATTCATTCTTTCAAAATGAAGAATGAAAGATGACTTCAAAGCTACACGAATGTCACTTGGTAAAAATGCAAAACGATTTCATGGCATACCACTTTGCCCACATGGCACACCATTTTGCTCATTTCACCAGTGAGCCCATCCGTCGATAAATTACGGCTCTGAAATTTGACGAAGATTCATTGCACTAAATCATTATCTTTAGAATCTGCTAGACCTCCCCATTTCCTTATTTTTTCTTCAGCTATGGAAGCCTGCATCTCACAGCAGATTATGTCAGTTTTTCTAAATTTGAAAAATGCTACTCTGGTTTTGAACATTTGACTAATCACTCTTCAATATCGAAGGGCACGAAACAAGTTGATTGTGAAGATTTACCTCTTTGGTCCAATTGGTTTTATAAATCATGAAGAAGATAATTGAAGTCTGTACTACGGTCCCTGATAGCATTCCAAACCAGATCCCCTGGAAAAGTAGTATTACCAAAAGACAAAATTGTTAAGGTTCGTCGTGTCTGGTCTGCCATTCTGTTCTATTTTAAAGAGAAAATCTTGGGTACAACCAATCAGAAATTGATATATCACCTGATTTTCAAAGGTTTTAAAAAAGTTCGAAATTTGCAATTTGTAGAAAATAAAAGGTCATAGCAGACTGTGTTTTTAAGTCGATTGACACATGGAGAAAAAGTGTCAATCTTTGAACAGGTGTGTCGGCTAGGCTTGTTTTCCATGTTAAAATAGAGTTACCTTGACGCCCATGTCGAGTTTAAAACCGAATAGCAGACCCAAAGGAATTCCAAAGAGATAGTAAGACCCAACGTTAACGTACGCAATATTAGCTTGCCATCCAGCCCCAACAGCGATCCCTACACCACCAATATTGACAAATATGAACAGCAATTATACGTCTACTGTCCACCCTTAATTAGAATTACAATAGAAATCATTATCAACGTAACAAATTAAAGAGAAAAAGTTACTATTTACCTGACAGAACAGGTTGAATATTGTTAATGACGATGCAGAGAGCCAACAATGGCGTGAGGTCTTTGACAAGAGCTTGGACTTGTGTGTCGTCTGTGAATAAAGATGGGTACTTGTTCCGTGTGATGATCAGAATGAGGGAGAGGATGAGACCGAGCATAAAGGAAGATGACACAGCTACAAGTAACGAAAATTTTGCTGTTCTTGGGTGACCTGCCCCTAGCTCATTTGACACTCTCACACTGCATACAAATCTTCAAAAATTACGACGATATATTAGCCGACGTTATAATTCTGAAATTAAGCAGAGTACCAAACCTTACAGCCGCATTCGATCCTATAGCCATCATTACTGTCCAACCCAGTATGTTTGTGCTGCAAAATTTGATACTCCATATCACATAATTGAGTGATAGTCATATTTTAATAAGCATCTTGCATCAACAAGAAAGATATTAAATTAATAAAAACTCAACATAATTCTCACAGTAAGCTCTTAGGCTTGCCCTCTACCTTTCTCTTTCAAATTTTTAATTTTCTTTTTTTTTTTTTTAAATGAGAGCTCACCATATAGACAAAGCGTCTACCGAAACTTCTGCATTCTTTAGATAACCAGCAAAGAGAATTAACGCCGTGAAATACCACATCTCCAAACTGCAAGAATATAGTTGAAAAAGATAAATTGAAAATTTCTTATAAATCATTTAGAGATTGTTGAGCAAAGATGTTCTGAATATCATTATAAAGTTGAAGCTACCAGAACATCACAGCCGATGCCATAGATAACCTAACGAATGCCCAAATATTTTCGAAAGCCTTCCATGAAAACCCAGACCATGCTTCGCCACAAGTTCCACCAAGTACGTACAAGAACTGAGCCACCACTAAGAACCACCACGTCCCATTTAACACCACGGCTGCACCCACCAAGCCCCAACCCAACTTCAACATCAATAGCCAGCTCAAGAATGTGTGCAGGACCAATGCCACAGCTGCTATTAAAGCCATCACCATAATCTTGCTTTGAGCCTGTAAAAACTTTGATATTGGGAAATTGCTGGCATATGCAAATAGTTGAGGTATCATCCACATAGCGAATGTCCCCGCAGCTTTTGATATCTCTGCACTCTGGCCTATAAGCTCCAAAAGTTGCCCAGCAAATATGTATAACAACATTAAGATTAAAGCAGTTGTGTTGAGAATAATCCATGATCTCTGCAGGTAAACACCTAGCATATTTAGCTGCCTTGCTCCGAATGCTTGCCCGCATAGCGTTTCCAGCGCGCTCCCCATGCCAAGCTGCAGGTTATTTTACTCAATTCGTCTTTAACATAAAATTTGTACACAACTTTTACACTCATTCTTCATCCTTAGATCAAAGATCAAGGAACGATGAGATTGGATAACATAGATGGATTATAAAATTAAATAATATAAAAATATATCTAAAAGTTAATTACATTGGAACTCATTAATTAATTATATAGACATAGTGAAGGAGAGATTTTCACAATGATCTCTTACATTTAAGCAATTTATAATATATTTAGTAATTAATAAAAGGGTAGTCTTACTACGTCTTAACGATATACTTATTAAGACCTCAAATATTGAATATTTCTATTAAAATAATCATTAATTTATCTTAAAAATTTATATTTATTTTATTATTTTATTAAATTTAATAAGTTTATAATTAAAAATACTAACTTCTGAGATATTTTAATAATTTTTATAATTAAACTACACAAGTTCTTAGGTACTAACATTAATACTACCCTTAATTGTTATCACCAACATGCATTACAGTTAACATTGTCAAGAGTTAAAAGTTTTTTCAATTATATTCTTCATTATACTATTAGGTTAAAAGTTTACACATTTAATTATTTTAGTACTCTTTTCATATTTATCAGCATCCCTTCTCTCTCCCTATCCATTTCCATTACCTGAAATACTAAAATGTAAGCCTTTTTTTAATTTTTTCATGAGTAATATTGTGAATTTAGACGGCATTCCATATATACTTAAAATACTGATTCTGAGAGAGAGAAAAAAAAGGGAAAAAAAAAATTAAATGAGAAGATGCCATAGCCCGAAACCTGTAATATTGAAAATAATATCTTTAAACATATGAACTATGAAACTTATGATATGCTAATTATATAAAAGTTTAGGTTATTAGGACTTAATTTTACATATTATTTTTATAGTCATTGATATTTTTAATCTAATGGTAGAGAGAGCTGTTAAGTTGTCATAAAAAAAACTAACTTTTAACTTCTCTTTCCCACCTTTGGATTATAGTAAATCAACGGCTATAAAAATAATGTATAAAATTAAGTCAAAAAATTAAGTCCTAATAGCCTGACCCTTATATAAAATATTATACATGACTGTAATATTTAGAATTATTATTTTTTTATTATTATTAAAACTAAGAAGGTGTTCCGAACTTCCGATCCCGTCCAAAAGGGTGATCAGGTAAAGAAGCAAACTATATATCTTATGATGACTTGTGAACCAAAAACCTTTACAAGTAGTGAGAGTATGACAGGAATTTAGCAAAAGAAAGTAGAGAAACAGGCAACAGAACACAAGCATACGTATATGCATTACAAATGTAATGATATTAGGCGTAACGCACCATGATGCCCATGGAGAATCCGGCGATGATGGAGTTTTCAACGGAGATGGCAGCGAGGGCCAAAGAGTCAACGTGGCCAGCGAAGACTTGAATGATGGCGCCAAGGGAGTATCGGCAAATAGAGGTGAAGATTGCAGGACCTGCAAGGTACCAAAACTTCTTGGACTCCCTCGAGTACTCTCTAAAGAAATCGCCAACGCAGTTGATTGGTGGGATATCAAAGGCATCTGCTGTAAAGGTGAAAGAGGAGGCTGGTGATGATTGATCTTGGCTTTCATCCTCTTCTCTTGGAAGAAGTGGCTGCTCCATGAGCTTCTGGCTACAACTGACTGCAAGATCGAATAAAATACAAACCTTAACTTATACAAGTTAACAAATTACTCCAAGCTAACAACAGGAAGACGGCCAGTGTGGACAATTTTAATTGAAGGGCCATAATAGCTTACGTAGGTTGCTGCAACATCTAGTCAATGAAACCAATCACGTAAGATAAGATGCTATTTTTGCTGTTGTTGGGGTTCAATTGGCATTGGGAGTTACTTCATATCAGTTGGAATCGTGTTGGTGTAATAGGTAAGTTGTGTCTTATAAAACATTCTCGTCCTCACATTAAGACCCTTTAAAGATAAAACCTTGTTAATGATCAAGTTAAAGGAACAATACCTTAAAGGACAAATCCAAATTCTTACATCGATATTTGATATTTATTAAGTAATGATACTCGGTTTAAAGCTATCACAAATCTCATCTTTTAAAAGCTATCACAAATCTCATCTTAAATGGTAGATATAAATAATGTGGTTCCATTATTTTATAATTCACTAAATGAAAATTATATTATTTGAGTCTATTATTTGATGTGGGATTTAGGATAAGTTTTAGAAAGAGTATCATTATTTTTATTTATTTTACAAAAACATATTGTCAGGATGCCATCCACTTTTAAAATGAAATGGCGGAAGGAGAACTAAACTCAAATCTTGCATTCTAGATGCCGTGTTTCTAAGTTCGGAACGCCTCGGTTTTTGGCAACTTCCTGATCACGTCGCCAAGTGCCAATAAACAAGTGGCTTTTGCACAACAAGTAATTGAGAACAGAAGCGCATGAACCTAATGCGCTAACTTCAAACTAATATTTATTTTGCTTAGCACAGTATTCATCATGTTTCTGACGGAACGTATAATGTTAAGATAACAGTCATGAAAATGTCTTTCTGTGTTTAGAATTTTGCAAAGGCGGAACATGTAGACAAGAAAATAGTGCTTCAACATGTGAAATTGGTGCAGGCCAAATTTCAAAAACTTCTATAGTACTACCTATAAGATAATCCAATGCGACGTACTTAACCAAAACTTAATAAACAGATCAAGATTATAAAAGTATATCTCTTCTCTTTCCCTTGTCAGCTTTTGCAGAAAGGAATTTTTTATGCAAAAACAATTCTGCACAGGTGTGGTTGCTGAAATTTGCATTTTGAGACAACTTTTTCTAAGGAATTATTGATATTGTATAGTAATCATCATAGAACAAGAGAAAAGGAATTAGATTAATAATGTCAATTGATTATGCAGGTATTGCCTAACCGTATAAGATGAAGAATTACATTTCCATTTGCCCGCTGAGAGGTATTCGATCTTTAAGGAGTGGACGAGAAAAAACTGTTAAAGTTTTTTTTTGTGTTGGCTAATCTTGTGCCAAAAATGAATTGTTAATTGTAATTTGTGATTATTGAGTTGTAATGGGTTATGTCTGTGATAAGGTGTCAATACTTAGAGCAAAGGAAGATTGAATTTTGTTTCTTCCAAATCTCGTCTGCTACAGAGAGTTTGTTATCAGAAGAAATTACCATGGCCAAATCTCGTCCACCTGTCGCTTGAAAGAAACGTGATAGAACCTGACACTATATATAGCCATTGTTTTCAGTTTCTAAAATATCTCTCGTTTTACACATTAAAACAGGTTTTTTTTTTTTTTTTTTTTTTTTTAAATNTTTATAAAATATCTCTCGTTTTACACATTAAAACAGGTTTTTTTTTTTTTTTTTTTTTTAAATCTGAGTTTTCAAGAGAGAGTAGAGAGATGGGTAAGGGTTTATTTCATTTCCAATCCTTTAATTGAATCATCTTAATTTTGATTTAGTCTTTGATTTCCCTTCTCTCTCTACCGCAACTCATCTATTGTTCATCCTTTTAAAAACTTTGCTAGATGAGTGAGTTTTTGCTAGTATGAGCTATTTAGCTTAGGAATTCTTAGATCCAGATCTTATTCTAGCTTTTTGGTAGATCCTCATCCATTTTTTAGTTTTATTTAAACTTAGATTCATCAAATAAAAAATAGGTATGAGTAAATGTTCTTAGTTGAACACTGTGAGCTAAACGTAAGTGGATTTTTTGTTGAGTGAGCTGTATGTACCCAATATCCAAACACATTAACCAATCTATAGCAGATCTAATGATTCTAGATGTCAAATCCTTACTTAGAGTCTTGAAGGAGAGGTCTGAGCTTAGAGTTTCAACTGAGGTGTCGATGCATTTATTGTGGGAAGAGATTCATATGAAGGTGTTAGATTTGAAGTTTTCTTAAGAGTTCTTTAGACTGTATAACAGTGGGTCAAAGTCTACAAAAAGTTTGGTTAGAGAGTGAACCACCAGTTGTAAGTTTATCTTCTTACAGTGAATTGTTTCGTGATAGCGACTTATAGCTCAGATGGTTTTTTCTCTTGATGAGGTTCTCATTTGTTAACAAATTATTGTGTTATTTTTATTTCTACACTGTGTTAATAGTTGTGTGATTATTAATTGTTTGGATGATGATTTGTTTCTTGGATGATTTTTATTATCTCATAATATTGATGCTTGGTTGATAATGAATTACTTGGATAATTTGTATTTCGTATTGTGTTGATATTTGGGTGATACAGGTGTAACCATTTTATTTTAATTTTCTTCATATGTTTGTAGATTATCATTAACATGTTCTCGATAATTTGTTTCATTTTATTCCACAATTGATTCACCTATTTACCCGCTCAAGGTGAGTTTGGGTCTAAAATGGATTTCTAAAAAACGTAAGTAACCACACAAGTTACCCAACCTATCAGTAATATATAAATGATATGTGAACAATATCAGACATGCTGTTGCCACAATGTGTATGAGTCCTTACATATATAAAAACCTTAATTAATAAAGCTAAAATGGAAAAACACACGAATAATACAAACTTTTCGTTTTTTTTTTTTTTTTTTTTTTTTTTTTTTTTTTTTTGT
>JANLJB010000486.1:31592-48607 GCA_026212285.1 Bursera cuneata
ATTCTATTTAAGACCAGACTAATGAATAACAACCCAAAATTACCCATTTACTTAGATCGTTTATCTAACTCAATCTCATCAACATCAGCATCTTTGCAGACTCTGAAATCATTGGACTAAATCATTGTCTGTAGAATCTTCAAGCCCTCCCCATTTCCTGATTTTACTTTCAGCGATAGAAGCCTGCATTCCACACAACATCATGTGGGTCTCGTTAAGTCCGTCTATACCATAAATTTGGCTTTCACAGAAAGATGATTATAAACTATAAATCTTTCATGCCCAGTTCATAATGCGACTACATTGATAAAAAAAGCTCAATTAACTTGATGTGAAGTTTTACCTCTTTGCTCCAGTTGGTTTTAAAAATCATGAAGAAAAGAATTAAAGTCTGCACAACAGTCCCTGAAATCATGCCACACCAAATCCCCTGAAAAAATACACCAATGAACCGCACTCATTAGAATTCGAGCGTTAGACATGCTTGGCTGGTCTACTCTGCTAGCCTTATATAATGAGAGACTTTACGCAATCAGGGCTGTCATTCAAGACCGTTCCCACGTCAAGCTAATTTTTTGGGGAAGAAATCTGGGATAGATAAGCTATACGACCATGTAAGCTAATATATTTAGAGAAAAAATCTAAAATACATATGTTATACCACATCTAACGATGACATGGCATATACATATGGATTGACAAATATATTTTACTTTTTTTATAACTTTATGCTTATCAGCCCATCATTGAACGGATATACCATTGACGTAATGAAACAAATGTATTTTAAACTTTCTCCCAAGAGAAACACTTACATAGATGTATTTTAAACTCTCTCAATAGAGATACTTATATAAGCCTGAAGTTAAGTTTGAGTTTTTTTTTTTTTTTTTTCCTTAACTTTTAATTTTTACATGTTTCCCTTCCTGATTTTACTCATGTTAAAAGAGAGTTACCCTGACACCCATGTCGAGTTTGTAACCAAATAGGAGACCCAAAGGAATCCCAAAGAGATAGTAAGAGCCAATGTTCACGTAGGCAATTGTAGCTTGCCATCCAGCTCCAATAGCAACCCCTGTACAGCAGCAAAATGAAGTAATATAGACAGACACCGATTGAAATGTCCACAAGTAGGCCGAATAGGCAATCAACAGAGATAAAGGTTAATGTTTATTACCAGACAGAACAGGTTGAATGCTGTTAATGACGATGCAAAGAGCCAACAATGGCGTGAGGTCCTTGACAAGAGCTTGGACTTCTGCATTGTTTGAGAATAAATATGGGTATTTGCTTCGTGAGATGATCAGAACGAGGGAGAGGATAAGGCCGACCATAAAGGAAGATGACACAGCTACCAGTAACGAAAACTTTGCTGATCTTGGGTGACCTGCCCCTAGCTCGTTTGACACTCTCACACTGCACAAACATCTTCAAAAATTAGAATGATACCTGATGTTGTAATAATGAAAACAGAGCACGATGGAGTGAGTTTGGCATCAAACCTTACAGCTGCATTCATTCCCATAGCTATCATTACTGTCCAACCCAGTATATTCATGCTGCAAAATTTGATAGGTTATAGAATAGAATTGAGTATAATCTTGTTTAAAAGGAGTTCATGTACAAACTAATTGCATAAACTATATAGTCGTCTTCCTATATAAGTGGTTAACCCCAGAGTACAGAGATAATTAGAAAAATCATATTTGGTATGTTATTTCTATAATTCTATTAGGGTCCAGTTGGCTAGACCAAGGGAGGTCATCCGGGTGCAAATCCTCCTGGGTAGGTTATCCATAGGAGGTCGATCAGGAAGGTTAGACCTATAAGAGATTAAGGTTAGGGTCATAAGCCGAGGTTCATCTCATCAATGGTCATCCTGTGGTGTTCTACCGGTCCTAGCTTTAGGGCGACTGACATGAGAACGGGAGACGATCGACCCTGACCACCATAAAATTAGCGTCACAGTTCGATACCGCTGGCTTTCCTAGATACGTCCCGAGGTAGGCTTCCCGTTATACAAACCCTCCTATTCCAGAGTAGAGTATTTACGTTTACCCTCTTCACATTCTCTCCTCAAATTTTCTTATTTGCAAGTCTCTAAAGACTTAAAAGTGCACTAGACTCAACCATAGAATCCGTGCATATATCAACAATATATATATATATATATAAAAGAACTTTTCTAGGCAAAATAATAATAATAAAAAAAGAATAAACCAACTAGCTCTTAGAATCTTGTGTCAACCATTAATTAAAAACTATATTGTCTCGAATATTGCACCCTGAGTCATGTTGGATCTCAGCCATTCATGTTTCATTTTTTATGAACCAAATAAGAACTCACCATATAGACAAGGCATCTACCGAGATTTCTGCATTCTTTAAATAACCAGCAAAGAGAATCAGTGCCATGAAATACCAAATCTCCAAACTGCACAAGATTTGAAAATAGATATAAAAGAGTTCTTGATTCATTTGCAGATAATGCACATGCACGCTAGAGATCAAAGACGAAGATGCTCTGTTTAATGGTTGACTACGAATATCGAAGTAAGAAAATTACCAGAGCATTACAGCCGATGCCAGTGATAGCCTAACAAATGCCCAGAGATTTTCAAAAGCCTTCCATGAAAACCCAGACCACGCTTCCCCACAAGTCCCACTAATTATGTACAAGAAGTTAGCTATCACTATGAACCACCACGTTCCATTCAACACCACAGCTGCACCCACCAGGCCCCAACCCAACTTCAACATTAGTAACCAGCTAAAAAAAGTATGCAGGACCAAGGCCGTGGCTGCTATCAAAGCCATTACCATGATCTTGCTTTGAGCCTGTAAAAACTTTGCCATTGGGAAGTTAAACGCGTATGCAAAGAGTTGTGGAATCATCCACACGGCGAATATCCCTGCAGCTTTTGATATATCTGCAGTCTGGCCTATAAGCTCCAAAAGTGGCCAAGCAAAAATGTATAATAACATTAAAATTAAAGCAGCTGTGTTGAGAATGATCCATGATCTTTGCAGGTAAACCCCCATCATATCAAGCTGTTTTGCTCCAAACGCTTGCCCGCAAAGTGTTTCCAGTGCGCTCCCCATGCCAAGCTGGTTAATTTAATAACTTGATTTCAGATTCCAAATGCATCAAATTTACTTATTGCTATTAGTAAATGAATAAGTTGCTAGCAACCTAACACAAATAATTGCAAAAAACGCAAAATAAATAAACATAACAAGCTGCACCCATCATAAATGTAATTGAGGGTACGCGAAACGCACCATGACACCGAAGGAGAATCCGGCGATGACGGAGTTTTCAACGGAGACAGCAGCGAGGGCGAGAGCGCTAACTTGGCCAGTGAAGACTTGGGTGATGGCACCAAGCGAGTATCGGCAAACGGAGGTGAAGACAGCAGGACCCGCAAGGTACCAAAACTTCTTGGACTCTCTGGAGTACTCTCTGAAGAAATCTACGAAGGTGTTGACTTGTGGGATATCTATGGCATCTGCTGTGAAGGTGAAAGAGGAGGCAAGTGGTTGATCTGCTACTGCTTCATCCTCGTTTCTTTGAGAGAGAAGTGGCTGCCTAACGTCCTCCATGAGAGAGCCAAGAGAAATTACTTTGACAGCAGAGACACCATATTAACTAATGTTTGGCCTACTTATTATTGCAAGACAAAAACTTCAAGGCATTGAGTTAACCAGTTAAGGGAAAAATAGTACATTAGAGTCAGAATTTGACTCAAGTTTAAAAAGATTTTGATTATTTTCGCACATAATCAACAAGTCAATGTTAGCTTTCGTTGATATTTTAATCAAGCATTTAAGAGGATAGGTAGGTACTACTTGGAGAAAAGAGAAGAAAAAAAGTGCTGCATCCATTTTTATAATGAAATGAAGGCTTGAAGAAGGCTGAAGCTGACATGGTGCCACAGATTTAGAGGGATATATTGCATCCCGCTCTACACAAGGCCTTGAAGAATAAGGGAAATTTCACTCCAACTTCTAACCTGTTGAATGTTAGCAAATGATCATCACGTGAAATTAATGCTGCCGGCTTGTATTCTGTTTGTCTTTCTTTCTTTTTTTCCCATGGATACGTTTAAGAGTGCATGAACTTCTCGCTTATTAAAGAATGATATTAAACATTATAATAAATGGATGGAAGAAGGATCTATTTAGAGTTTGCATTTGTCCTGAATACGGATATAAATGCTCCATAACGGAGTTTATGTCAATTCGCATTGCCAGTGTTAAAAACCATTAAACTGATGTGAGTTTTGCATACCACATCACTCTACAATGAACCCTGATAACTTTTTCACTGGTGGGTCGGCTAACGAAAAGAAAGAGAATAAATACAACAGTAAAAGGTTGATTGGTCGAATAATGAATACAAATAAATCTTAAAAGCTCTCAATGATTCGGGTTGCTTTCAACTTTCAAGGCCCACGACGAATGAAATATATAGAGCACTTAGAACCAGTAAGCCCCGTGAACGGAGTTGCCATTATTATGTTTGCTCCTCTTCTCTTCTGAAATTTTTTATCTTTTGGCAAATGAACGGAGTTGCAATTATTATGTTTGTTCCTCTTCTCTTCTGTAATGTTTTACCTGTGTTCTCGAACAATTACCAAATAATACAACTAGTACTAATGTATTGGTCTTCCCCCACATATTGAAACTATACAGTAATTAATATTCTCTTCGGGAAAATACAGGGCAGTTGAACCTTCGGGGTGATCAACTTTATATACCTTCGGGGTGTTGGCCCAGAAATTGAAAGTAATTGATGGCAAGATGATCATAACTCAATTAAATGGGTCGATGGGATTGTTTTATTCATAGTCTTGAACAATATCAATTACTCGCTAAAATTTTGTCAAAATTGACGACGGCATGCCTGTACCGTATTCAAATTTTGTTTGTTTTGTTTAGTTTTCCGCATCATTCTCTTTTGAATTTGTTTCCCCTCCCCATTTCTTTATTCTATCTTCAGCAATAGAAGCCTGCATATCACAAAATAAAGTCAATCCTCCTACATTATTCAGAATTCAGATATCATCACTAGTTTTGATAGATTTTACAATTTACCTCTTTGTTCCAGTTAGTTTTATAAATTATTCCGAAGAGGACTGCAGTCTGCACGACTGTCCCCAACAGCATTCCGTACCAGATTCCCTGAAAAATATTGTCAATAACATCAAATTATTTACCAGAGTTTGAGATGAAAGTAATGGAAAGAAGAGCGACTGAGAATTACCCGGACGCCCCAGCCAACCTTGTAACCCAATAGCAGGCCCAAAGGAATGCCAAATACATAGTAGCAACCAATGTTAACATAGGCAACAGTAGCTTGCCATCCAGCCCCAATGGCCACCCCTACAAAAGAAACCACCACCAATTATTATTATTTCAAAAATACGAGAAATTAACCAAATTAAATAATTATTTAAATATTTCACAAGAAAGTCCGAAAATGCCTAGCTAAGATGTGCTAGTAGAATAATTTATCTAACAAAGTATTTTTGTCCTTAAGGTTAATCTTACTTAAGCCGTAAAAAATATATATATTGGATCTACCAAAGATCAAAATAACCCCTTTTGACTTTACTATTATCAAATTAACCCTTGTTATTTTTATTACCTTTAAGATAGATGATTTGCAAACGCACAGTTTTCTCAACGGAAGAAAAAGGGAATTAAGCTAAAAATGAATTACCGGAGAGCACCGGTTGAACATTGTCAATGACAATACAGAGAGCCAGCACCGGCGTCAGCTCAGTAACAAGAGCTTTAACTTCTGTGTCGCTTGAAAATAAAGCTGGGTATTTGTCCTGCGTGATGAGCAGAATAGCAGAGAGGATAAGGCCGACAATGAAGGAAGATATTACAGCCACCATCAACGCAAATTTTGCAGTCCTTGGATGACCTGCCCCTAGTTCATTTGACACTCTCACGCTGCATCATTTTAATTTATACATAAATTTAGTTAAACATACAATTTTATAGATTTTTAGGAAGAAGAACCGAAGGATGTGGTTTACTTCAAGTCTGCAACTAATTACCTTATAGCCGCATTCATTCCCAAGGCCACCATGATAGTCCATCCCAATATATTCATGCTGCAAAGTAAAACAGTTCAATTGATACACCAAAACTTTCATGTAAAGGACTTTGACAGAAATTTTATTTTCTCTGAATATGTATATATGTTAGGTCCCGCAACTTCTAGTTAGGATAACGTATTCTGGCTTTCATGAAATGATTTCATTGCTATATAATGCTTTTAGGTTGCTTTTTAAAACTTATTGGTCATCATTTACAAGATGAAAACATCTAGAATTCCGAAGGTGTATGCTCATAACAAGTTAGCAAGAGCTTGTGGCATCGGGGGATTCAACAGAAACTTCAATATGTACACCTTGAAAGAGTAATTGAATATTCTTGCATAGAGTGATAAAGAGGATTCTAGTGACTAGAGTAAGGAGGTACAATTATTTATCTTAAAGTCTCTAATGCTCGATGCAGTAGTTAGATTTCGCAAAACTGTTAGGTGAATCCTCTATTCAACTATTTATAGTTGACTGTTCATTTTATTCTTTCTTCTAGGTGTTAGGTTAAGGTATCCAATCAAATCACAACCAAGAAAGTTTATTTATCTCCTTTGCATATGAAGACAGAATCACTTTCTCTCACAGATAAATTAAACATGTGGTCACCAATGTGCATCTAGAAAATCTTATGCAACTTGAACACGAAATCGTAGTTGATCTTCTCCTTGACTAACTCTAGAGCCCCTTGTTGTCTTCACCATGCTTATTGATAAGATTAAATCTAGCCTATAAATGATTAACGCCGATATCAAGAGTAGGGACAATATATGCACAGTGGACGGTGCAGTGCAGGTAGAATGGGTCACAATCAAACAATGAATGATGTCTACCATGATTTAATGAGGAAATTAATGAGGAAGTAGAAAATTTTACCAAATGGACAAAGCATCCACAGAAACTTCTGCGTTCTTTAAATATCCCGCAAACAATATCAAGGCCATAAAGTACCATACCTCCAAGCTGCATATATATCAAATTATCAACTTAAATATACACGCCAAAAGCACTTTTAAGTATATCCTAATCTGGGCATGTATTCTTTTTTGAGCCAATACGTCTAATCATAAACCAATGATAATGATTATTGTGAACTGAGATTTGATACTCAGAAAAGAACCGGAAATGACACAAATTCCTTATTAACAAAGGTGAGATCTTTCACCAAAGCTAATATAGATTAGAATGCCTAATGATGCCTTTTCTACTTAAATATAACATGCGAGAGAGTCTCTTTCATTCGTAAATCTCTGAAAGAAGCGCGACGGATACGTCAACGACAACTTTATAAGTGCCTAGGACTCTAGGCGCATAATCATGCTATCTTTATTAATATATTCTATAATATTTTAATCTCAAATCTTTTCTTTTAATTATTTTAATTATTGTTATAATCAGTTACTTTTTGCTCAGCCGACATAGAACAACTAAGATTTAATTTTAAGATTTTCCTAATTACTTAACAAAAAAGGTTATTATATATATAATTCTGTATATTATCAATATATCATTATTTTTATTACTTCTTATTTTGTATCACGACAATTTTTAATATAAATTTAGTGTTAGCAAAAATAATAATATAAATTTTTTAACCTCTTAAGATTTATTATTTTTAAAAAACTTTAATTTTAATAATAACTCTTTTTTTTTTGGTTGTCGACCTCTACAAAAAGAAAGGTTAAGAAAGGTTGACAGCGGCCAAAGAAATGTCTCACCAGAGCATGACAGCTGACGCTAGGGATAACCTAACAAATCCCCACAAATTTTGAAACGCCTTCAGTGAAAATCCCGTCCAAGCTCGGCCACAAGTCCCGCTGAAAATATACAGTAGCTGTGATATATCAATGAACCACCACGACGCATTGAGAACAATAGCAGCACCCGTCAGACCCCACCCCAGCTTCAGCATCAACAACCAGCTGAAAACCGTGTGCAAAACCAACGCCGCAGCCGCAATGACTGCCATCACCATGATCTTGCTCTGCGCCTGCAGAAACTTCGCGATTGGGAAATTCACAGAGTAAGCAAACAGCTGCGGTATCATCCATATGGAGAATATCCCCGCCGCCCTTGATATATCTGTCGTCTGCCCTATCAGTCTCAGAAGCTGCTGCGCAAATATGTACAAGAACATCAGAAGCAAAGCCGTTGTGTTGAGAATCACCCATGATCGTTGCATATAGATCCCCAACATGTCGACCTGTCTCGCTCCATACGCTTGCCCGCATAGCGTCTCCAGCGCACTTCCCATGCCAACCTGTTTAAATTTTAATTTTATTAGTTTCTTTAATCAAACTGAGACAATTATGTAGTACGCTTCTACAAAGCAACTCTGACATATATAGTTACGTACCATTACGCCGAATGAGAAGCCGGCGATGACGGAGTTTTCAACGGAGACGGCGGCGAGGGCGATGGTGCTGACATGGCCGGCGAAGACTTGGGTGACGGCGCCAAGAGAATATTGGCAGATGGAGGTGAAGATGGCGGGTCCAGCAAGGTACCAGAGCTTCTTGGATTCCCTATTGAACTGCCGGAAGAAGTCTCGGACGCCCGTTATCGGAGGGATGTCGTCAGCTCCTGCGGTGAAGGTGACGGAGGAGAAGGAGTTGGTAGTTTCTGCAGGAAGGGACTGTAGTTGGTCTTCCTCTCTGGGGGAGAGAAGCGGCTGCTTATTGCCATTCTCCTCCATCTCAGGATGCGCGAGAGAGAGAGAGAGAGAGAGAGTTTGTGATTAAAATTTTACAAGAGAAAACGGCTTTGCATGCAATTGGTTTATATAGTCAAATTTGTGTCATTACCACCCCCCAAGTCTAACATCAAAGCTTACGATTACAATAATTTAGTATTTGGTACTTTCAATTGTAAATTATTCTAACATTTTTAATTAAAATTGTGTAAAGGAATATATCTCAATTTCATGTTTCAGACACCAGTAGAACCACTAACAGACAACTTTGAACACTAGTAATTTTTTATTAAATATAATATATTACTTCTCTCTCATTTGCTTTATATAGAGGTGTGACACGGCCTCTAGCATAATTAAATAATAAAAATCCACACTATATTATAACACGTATTTCCTTTGTCTTCTTTATATGTCGGATTCCGTAAGTTATCATGTCTTCTCCGCGATGGTGCAGAAGAAACAAAAGAAAAGAACCAGACCACTCCCTTTTTAACTGATCATCTTCAGACAGTGGCAGGATCTACAGTCGGCCACCCCTTGATGTTTCTTGCAAATGCAATTGCATGCACTCTAAACTTTTAAAATTGAGACCAAATTCTATAAAAACAAACAATTTTGCCTAACATCTACCTATATAAAAGCCCCAAGGCTCCTATTTATATAGCAACGAACCGCCTATAATGACTAATGAAATTGTGACAACCGCACTCCACGTATAAGCAATGGAAAAAACAATTGATGAGTCATTAGACCATGTGTCACAATGGTATATAGCAGTGTGTTTGAATGGTGGCGATCCACCAATCCACAATGTTAGAAAATATTGGACATATGTTTTCCTTATTGTCAATCATAAAAGATGGAAGGTTAAAAAGGGTTGCGACTTTCTTAATATGTCTATTCGTAGTTATTACATCTAAAATTCTTTTAAAATGTAATGTTGAATGATTAGTGCTAGTTAGGTAGAAATAGCCAGGGTTCTCAACTTGTAGTCAATGCCTTGCTGAAAATAACTGTTTCAAAAAATAATATTGAAAAGCACAGCAGCCAAGTCTTGTACGTATCTGGCTATCTGCAACACGCACAATGATTATGTTAAAGCCTCTCATCAGGAAGGTAAAGCCTGGAGTACCGGTCAAAAGATAATTGAGTATCGATTTGCTATTCGGCAGAATAGATGATCTAGATTGGCAAGAGAGAATTTGATTTCCTCTTCTTTCTTTTATCATTTTTTATCATTGGCTACTGTTGTGAGATAATATGTAAGACGTAGGAATCAGTTTGGCATCAAAAGAACGAACAAATGATACCATATAAATCGATTTCATATATTGGCGTGCTGGGATCACCGCTACTGCTGGCTCTTTAAAGTTTTCCAATGATGAATGATGAGAGCATTGAACCAAGAACCAGGTTGGCCCTGTGTATGAAATTGACTGGTTGAATTTGCTGTGTGATTTGCTTGCATGTTGCATCGATCGGCTACGATCTTTAAAGATTGTATGTAATGTAAATTGTTGATCAGATAGTGATCCGGCTGGTAAAATATTACAATACAAGTTCTATCTTTCGCTTTTAGAATATATAATATAACCATGTTACCTCTTAGCGTTGAACGACAATTATTCGGGATAAATACTAGGCAACCCCTCTTAGTTTGGTCTAAGTACAGCGCCACCCCCTTATTTGGATGGTAACATCTGACCTCCCCTTTAACCAGTCCGTTAGAAAAACCCATATACAATTTTATGGAAAACCAATTTTACCCTTGTTTGTCTTATCTAAAAATAACGTAATAATATATTCATCATAAAAATGATGTCGTTTTAAAGAGAAAAAAAAAATAATGTACTCTACTTCACCAGAACTTTCCATGGAGGACCTGGCTGCTCATCTCAACCATCTCTTTTGCCATGGACATCTCTCGCCACCTCAACTTCACCATCAACCATCTTTTGCCATTAATATTTGTTTATCTTTCACCTACATCTCTGCTTGATAATCTGACTTAATTTGTAATAATATTTAAAAACAAAAAAACTATTGACAAATCAAACTTCTCAAACAAGCAAACCACAAGCAGAAGCCATGTCGTACCACCACACTCAATCAAGGAAAAGTACAATTTAAAGCCAGTGTTTGGTTGCTGGGAAAGCACAAGAAACTGAAAATCATCACCTAATACTCAAAAACCCCATATGAAAAACTTCATCCACAATAAAACGAAATGGAAACAAAAACCTATTTCTTCACTGGGGAATTTGATCAAACAACACATAAGCCATTGGCATACAACCATAGCCGCACCACCATCGTCACAACAGCATCCGTCCGCACCAGCACAGCACGTATAACATCTCACTTTTTCTTCATTTTTGGTTCCTTTCGCATAGAAGAATCCATAGCTATGGTTGGTTAGGTTTGAAGAGAAAGAGAGAGATGAGAGAGAGGAAGGGAGAGAATATTATAATAATTCTTTTTAAATTTTAAAAAAATTTTATATTATTTTTTTATTTTAATAAATAAAATATCGAAAATATTCTTACGTTATTAGTTTTAAATGGTTACAAGATACGGGGTCTCCATGTTACTTGACGAACAATATGAATAATTTGTACTTAAGGTATAGCCGGGGGGTGCCTAGTTTTATCCCAATTATTTGCCAAGGAATCTAGCACATAGGGGGCGTGTAAATGAAAATTTTGCAACTGGACGCAACAATCGAAAAGAAAACAAAAAGAAAAAGTGAAGCCAGTTGTGTGATAGATGGATATTATATGATCACATAAGCCAAACCTGAAATGGGTTTTTTTTTTCCTGCTGCAAGCAAAAGTTTTTCGAGTGATCAATATTGGCAATTTGGCAGAATCGGTGAACAATCCTCATTAATGTTCTTTCTGTTTCATCGATATTTATGTCTGAATGATCCGCACATGAGGCGGCTAAAACCTTAATATATTAATTTGTTATCACCCATGCCATTGTGTCGAAATCGTCACGTCTTACGTCCTAGCGAGGTCGATTCTTATATATTAATTTATAAAGTAAAATGATTGCTTGCAACTTAAAAGCAATCATAGACTTTTACCGAAGGGATAATATTTTGATTATAATGAAATGAAATAGAGGGTGTGTTCAGGTGGGAATTTCCAAATTTTTAATTATCATTTCAAGTACTAGAATCAAACATTAACAAAGAAAAATATTAAATTTATGAACAAGTTTAAGATTGGGCCAAAATTTACTTTGGGACTCCACCTGTTTGAACGGTGGATAGAAGTAATCGAGGTTTGGGCCCGAGTATTACGCCACTCCCAATATAGTTTATAGTTGCAAATGTCCTCACGGCTCACGTCACTTGTCGCTACTCTTTTATTTACAAATATCAATGCAGCAATGCCGACGCTCTGTCATTTATGTCTCCAAATGATTACTTTTCGATTAACCTCTTTCTCTTGATTTGCGTAGAGGGAGTCACCAAGGTTATACTTAACGATCCGAGTAAAGTAAATGATAGATTAGATTTATTTAAGTAACTACCAGTCAAACTGACAACAAAATCTCACTTGGCTGACTAATCGAACTGGTAGGTGGTGCCGACCATGGCTCATGTTCTAGAGGAACAAAACCAAAATCAAAGAGAAGCTAGCGTCCGAAGCTAACGTTGTCCGCTTGAGTTCCAAGAAAACGAAAGAACTCGAATCACAGACGGGATAAATAGTAGATATTTATGATGTTTAGTCTAAATAACAAAATCATTTTTATTATTTATAAAGTAATATAAAAATTTTTATTTTGATATTTTAAATAACATTAAGATTCCCATTTTTATATGTCAAGACTATTATATTTTCCAATTATGAGAATGTATATGTTACTTTATGAATAATAGGGGTGAGATTATTACTTAGACTAAACTTCAAAGGTGCCTACTACTTTCCCCAATCACGGACCCAACACATCTTGGCTTTATTGTTGTTAGATTACTAATCTAACTTTATACGTAAGAATGGACCATATGTTGGTTGTTTGTTTATCAATTTTTTTTCAATCTTCTCGCTTTTCTCTGTCTCGGCATTTCACTTTCCATCTTTCTATTTTCTTTCACTATAAAATGGACCTATGATACAATATCCACTGAAACTTGTAGTTGTAGCTACCTTAAATTTAAAAAAAAAAAAAAAAAGGTTTCATATAATTGGTTTTGAGGTAATTTTGATTAAGGACTGCCCATGAATGAAATTCGATGGTAGCCTTGCATTTCTGATCCTTACGAGTGGCGGGCAGCAATAGAAATCAACCAGACTACTACGACATGTGATTAAGGATCATATATGAACACTCGAGTTTAACGCAGTACGAGACTAGTTGGGCCGATTCCTGACGGGTGTAATTAAGAACTTGGACTTGTGCCTTTGTATGAAAACTCAAGCCCATGCCGGTCCAAATAGCTAAGCCTTTTCCGAGCCGCGACTATTTGGGCCACTTCAAAATTTGTAGGAGTCGTTTTAGAAGGCTTGTGGAGGAGTGTGATTGGAAAGACCTAGACGTGTGGGTGTCTACCACCATCACCATAAACCACCCTTCCACTCCCAACTTGTTTGGCTGGTGCGGTTGGACTCACTCGACAGTGACACATACTCCTCATTTTACACATCTTTTATAAGGAAATTGCTTTGCTTTTATTCCCTTGCCAGCTGTACCCTCCCTCATACTAGCATAACAACAATAATATTGACCCAAAATGTGGTTGTCACCGATTCCTGCTCTACATTGGGCCGTTGTATTAAAAGCACTAAACACTATTGTCAATATCAACTTTAATCGATATAGGTACAAAATGTTTATTCAATGATAATATATAATTTGGCTATGATCTTAAATAAATAGCTTTAAATTGATGAGGAAAGATGTGGACCATAGGGTCTTCTTCGAGTCACTTTACAGTTGTACTTGACAAGGATGCCACTAAATTAAAGTAATTTTCAACTTTTCATTTGCTTGTGGATCTTCTAAATCTAATACCACTTACCCACCCACCTACTTTTTTTAGTACATCATATGTGGTACCATTATCTTCTTGGAAATGGAAGTATAATTGTATAAACACCTTATCACGCGACATGTAAATTAAGATATTTGTTATAAACATTTATAATCTTATCCACATTAAAATAAAAATGGAATAAATTTAAATAAAAAATACTCATTTGTAAATTGAGAAAGATTTTAGGAATATTAATTTATTATAATTAAGATAATATTTAATAAAAAAGTAGAGTTGACACGTAAGACATTGTAAAGACTTATAAAGGGTATAAACTATAAAGGGGGAATGGACGAAGGAGGAGTTAGCGATCACTAGTATGACGTCTCTGACAAGCGGATGCTCCTATCACCCAGCCTCAGCACTTGCCTCGGCCTCCAACTCCATGCCTCCTTTGTCTTTTGCTACTCCCCTTCTCTGTCCTTTTTTTCACCTTAAATAAAGTACAAAAACCACTTTTTCATCTCCTCTTTCACGCCAAATCCATTTCTGTTTCTCTCTTTTTTTCATGTAAACCCGCGGCACCGGATCTTGATTCTTCTTCTCTTTCATTTTTCGCCCTACTCTTTTTCTCTAGAAAGTGAAAGAAACTGCGAGAAAGAGAGAGAGAGAGAAAGTTTGCTGGTGGCGTCGGTGATTGTCGGGAGGTGGAAGTGAAAGGCTAGCAGACGCAGAGAGAACTTGCTCTGTATGTCAGTAGAGTACTATAGTGACAAATACTACGGTGGATACGGTGAGCTTGCGAATCCTTTACAATGGCCACAACTCAGGAAAAGACGACGCCTGGTTGTTGCATTGACGCCGACAGAAGCGTCAAGAACAAGCAGCATGCAGCACAAATCGTGCATGATTGGAGAGTTACCGGTTCGGATCCATCTCCGGATCCGACCCGTAAACGTGAGTCCTTGGCGACCGTGATCCGCCCCGTCGAATCGCTTCCTGATCCTCCTCCGCCTTCTGCCAATACTTCTTCAACGAAAGGTTTAGTATAAATGCTCATTCAATTGTGTTATATATTTTTATTGTATTTTCTTTAAATCTAAGTATTATATGGCGGAAATGATCTTGATTCTTGATAATGATTTATTTTATTTTAATGGATGTTGATTGTTTGATTTTTGAGAACATGAAAAGCTTAACTTTCGTAAGATAACACTTGTGTTTATAAAGTCAATTGAGGTAAGTCTTTATCTGCTTGGGCCCCTACTGATGATTCTTACCATCTCAGTCACCCGCTCGCTCTCTCTCTTCTCTTCTCTTTTTTTTTTTTAATTTTTTAATTTTTATTTTTGTGTTGACGCTTACAAATTTCTCAGCAATCAGGCAGTACTCTCTATTTGTGATTTCTAATCTCGCCTTGGTTTTTGTTTCTTTCCCAGTAGCTGCGGAAGGAAACTGACGTATAATTTTTTTTTTTTTTGGTTGATTTGCTTACATAGGAATTCCAACCATGGTAAGGGCTCAAACCAGTCACCCTTTGGACCCTTTGTCGGCTGCTGAGATCTCTGTGGCAGTGGGAACTGTTAGGGCAGCTGGAGCAACACCTGAGGTTAATTTTGATATTTCTATTTTTTTCAACAATCTTCTGTTGTTGTCTAGAACATTTTATGTTGTCTGTGGAAATAGTGGGTGAAAAAGTGGTCATTTTGGTTTTAGGTAAGAGATAGCATGCGGTTTGTGGAAGTGGTTCTGATGGAACCAGATAAGCATGTTGTTGCATTGGCAGATGCATATTTCTTCCCTCCTTTCCAGCCATCATTACTTCCCAGAACCAAAGGTGGACCTGTAATCCCTTCTAAACTTCCTCCAAGGCGTGCAAGACTTGTTGTTTACAACAAAAGGTCAAATGAGACAAGTATATGGATAGTTGAGCTGTCAGAAGTTCATGCAGCAACTCGAGGTGGCCACCACAGGGGCAAAGTCATTTCTTCAAAAGTTGTTCCAAATGTCCAACCTCCTATGGTATGTGATTAATGCACGTGCATACAAACATTTATATAAGGATTTTAGTGGTCATTTTCCTTAGTTATATTAATTTTGACTTAGGCTTAATTNAGAGGCAGTAGTTACTGTTTGAAATTCTCTTATTGATTCGGTTTTATGGGAGTTTAAAGTAGGGATATATGCCACTAGCATAAGCAATTTCTACAAAATGCTTTTGAGATCCATCATGGCTAACTCTTGAGATATAGTTATTAAATTATTTTATGCAGATATACACTTACCTGATTATTGATTTGCTATGATTGTATATTGAAAANTTAGTGCACATGATTTTAAATTATAGGATGCTGAGGAATACGCACAATGTGAAGCTGTTGTCAAGGACTTTCCTCCATTTCGGGAAGCAATGAAGAAGAGGGGTATTGAGGACATGGATCTTGTTATGGTGGATCCTTGGTTAGTTACTATGTTGATATTCTTTCACATGGATGTTCTGTTATTTTGTTCTTTCAGCGCATGTCTTGCACCATTCATGATGCTGTGTGCAAATCTTTTTCTTATAGGTGTGCCGGATATCACAGTGAAGTTGATGCTCCTAGTCGCAGACTTGCTAAGCCACTCATTTTCTGCAGAACTGAGAGTGACTGTCCCATGGAAAATGGTTATGCACGTCCGGTTGAAGGAATCCATGTCCTTGTTGATATGCAGAATATGGTGGTTATTGAGTTTGAAGACCGCAAACTTGTTCCTCTACCTCCAGCTGATCCATTAAGAAACTACACGGCTGGTGAAACACGAGGAGGTGTTGATCGAAGTGATGTAAAACCCCTTCAGATTGTTCAGCCTGAGGGTCCAAGCTTTCGCGTTAACGGACATTTTGTTGAATGGCAGAAGGTATATATATGCGTAAATGCATAATGATTCATCTAAGTTCAAAAAAAAATTTTATTTGGTTTTATTTTGACATAATTTTGTTTGGCAGTGGAATTTTCGTATTGGTTTTACTCCTAGGGAGGGTTTAGTAATCCATTCTGTTGCATATGTTGATGGTAGTCGAGGTCGGAGGCCTGTAGCCCACAGGTTAAGTTTTGTTGAGATGGTGGTTCCATATGGAGATCCAAATGATCCACATTATAGAAAAAATGCATTTGATGCCGGAGAAGATGGGCTGGGAAAAAATGCACATTCTCTTAAGAAGGTGAAGTACCTATTG
>JANLJB010000487.1:1411-15053 GCA_026212285.1 Bursera cuneata
CTCATACATATATATATATATATATATATATATATATATATATATATAATATAATAATTCGATATAAATTTATCAAAATCAATGGTTAAGATTTAAAATAAAAAATATTGAATTTAATAATATCAATTCGTCAATCATAAATTTTTATCTATCTTTTAAATACTTTTAAGAAAAATATCACGAACTACCCTCTAGGTTTCAAAACATATCAACCGCATGTCAACTATTAAAATTTTTATCCATGGTCATCCAAATATTTCTCAAAATTCATCAACTATATCTCAAACCCTAACTACTTTTAGTTTTTATTATAATGTAAGAGTAAATNATGTCATTTTATTGTCTTAAACATCAATAGTTTTCTTTGATATAGAATATAAGTCAAACCTATTCTTTTTTATTATTTTTTTTTTTTAAATCTTCTCTTAGTTCTCTCCCTCTCTCCTCGAATCATCTCTTTCTTCCTTCTAACGCACCACCATCAACTCCTTCATAAATACGACCTCCCCCCACAAGGCCTCTTTATTAACACCATCGCTTGCTTCACCCTCCACAATAATGAAGAAGACGGCAACATAACTCCTCCTCAAGATGCAAGCCATGACCATCAAGCCACCACACCACACTACATCTACCACCGCTAACCACTTTCACCAAACCACCAATCACCACCACAAAGCACAAATCAATTTATTATTATAAATTTCAAACCTATAAATGACAAGCTTGAACAATATATCATCAATTAGAATAATAAGATTCATTAGGTTTGAAAAATAAATTGATCTTATTATTAAATGTACTTCATGAATTTGAAATTCATTATTAATTGAAAAGCACAAAAACCTAGTTGTGCACCTTCATATATTGGTCAAGCTTTCATTAAAAAGATTTAGAAAATTTAAACTCAAAAAACAGGGTGATATTATGATTTTCAGTGAGATTCGGATAAGAGAAGCAGATGAAAGTTATGTTAAGGTTATTTTATAAGTTATATTGGTTTTTATTATTTAAAGTACCAAAATTAGGGGTAATAAAATAATTGTAAACATATTACCCCAATAAATTCAAATATTTGGATATTATTATAAAAAAAAATGCAATAATTGATATATGTGCTTCGGTTGATAATATTTGAAATCTGAAGCGTAGTTTTAATTTTTTTCCCCTTTAAGTACTATTATTCAACCAAAACTTACAAACTCGAGCTAATTAAGCTTTTAACTGGTAATTGTCAAATTCTTGAAGGTAAGATTAACTAGTTGGCACTGTCCATTTTCTACAAGACTGGGCTTGGCCAATGGCCCAATTTATAAGAATATAAAATCTGTGTTATTTTAACTCCACTTGTGACCTAAATAGCTCCCATTTCTATTTTAAGTAAGGGTAAAATCATAAAAATAAAATATTATTAAAGAAAATCCGATGATATAATTCTATTAATAAATATAAAATTATTTATCTTATTATCCACCTTTTAGAGGAGATTATTGTTATTTTATTCACGAATCCATTCAAATCTAATTCTAATATTCTCGGTTCTGCTACAAGTTTTATGATTCCAAATTTTTGTGAAATTCTCACTAGAGTTTTGTTAGTCTAAGAATAGATCATCTGACAACTCCGTATGAGAAAGTCCAAACCATAACAATGGTTCATCACAAAATCAAAACCTGCGGTAGATAAAATCTTTGCTCTTGTAACTTTTTCATGGCTAGTGTGCTAACTTTCACAAAATAATCAAGATGTACATTCAAAATGTTTGCGTCCCATCTTCACTTACACCCATATTAAGTAATTTACCAATAAGAACAATAATTACTTAATATTATTAACTATATTATTATGTATAAATTAATTTCATCAAAATTCATAATAAATATATAAAATTAACATCTATTGTTTCTATGGGAAGATTATTGGTGTAAATAGTCTCATTACAGAAATAATATTGAGTTCTTCTTAGATATTTCTGTCTCTTTGTAACTCTAAATTATTAAAAAATTAATAGGAATACGAAATTGATAGCAAGAGGGAGGAGTGCTTCCAAGATTATTAATTTGAATGAATGTTACCTGCATATTACATGTGGGAAAACCGTTTACTTAAAATATACTTGATTATTTTTTTTCCTTTTTTGCTGCAGTCAGCTTACTCCTTCGTCAAAAAAGGCAAAGCATACACAGTTTTGTTATTCTGCTAAAGCAAAAAGTCACAACAAATAAAAATTTGTTTTGGTCAAGTTTTTCAATATAGAAGGAGAAGAAGAATAAAAATGAATAAGAAAAATAATTAACAAAGCGACAAACTTAAGGAAAACAGTTTTATTTTTTAGGTTTTAGGAAAACATAAACATCTAAGGCAGTTAATGTGTAAAGAAATGAGAATAGATATTAAAAGAAAATTTTATTAGCCTAATAAATTGCTTGTACTTATGAATATATTTTAATTTGGGAAAATATCAAATAGTATCCTCAATATTTAACCTAATTTTAGGTGAAAAGTCTGTTTGATATTTTAATCAATTAGACTGCTGATATTTGTCCAAAATCATCAATTAGTATTTTTCATTAAGAAATGAAGTAACAGAAGAGAGTATTTTGGTAAATGGGTTATGGCAAGTTTTAAGAACGGGCAAAAGGGTAATTAGGCAAGGGGACAATATCAAGGATTACCTTTGTGTTTTGATCTAATTTCAAGCGAAAAGCATATTTGATAATTTAATCAATTAGACCTCTAAGGTTAGTATAAAATTATCAACTAACAGATTCAGTTAACGAAAACAATAATAAAGATCATGAAAAGACTATTATACTCTTTTATATATACAAAATTGTCCAAAAAGGTCAGAAGGGTATGGAAATTAGGGCTGGGCATAATAACCCGACCCGTCGGGTTGACCCGAACCCGACCCGAAAAGTCCGATTTTTTTCAGGTCGTTTCTTTGAAAACCCGACTTCGGGTCAGGTTACTCCTACCCGTCGGGTTTCGGGTCACAATCGGATATGCACTCCAAACCCGAAAACCTGACCCGACCCGATTAATAATATTTCAAAAATCTTTGGCATTGGTGGGATTCGAACACTCTCCCCTTTCCACCCCCTTTCACCACTGGGCTGCAAGCCTTTTTAACATTATTATGTAAAATATTTTATTTATTGTATAATATGGATTTTAAATTTTAACAAAATCTGGAGGGACAGGACTCGAACCCGCCACACATTTAATCTAAATTCCTATCCCACGCCTTTACCACCAGGCCACAGTTCACCTTAGGTACTTTTTGTAAAAATATTTATTTATTGTATAATAAAACCCGATCCAGACCCGACCCGACCCGGCAAGTCAACGGACTTTGACTAACCCGAAACCCAATCGGAAACCCGACCTGACCCGACCCGACCCGTCGGGTTTATTTTTGTCAAAACCCGAAATCGGGTCACATTTTCCCGACCCGTCGGGTTGGACGAAACCCGACCCGACCCGTGCCCACCCCTAATGGAAATTGTTTATTGTAAAATTCATTTATTACCCTCAACCATTAGTGTAAATTTTAATAGAATCTATTAGTTGATGATTTTGTGCAAACCTCAGGGATCTAGTTGATTAAAATGTCAAACATACTTTTTACCTGAAATTAGATTAATGATATTGTCCCTTAGGCAAGGTAATAGAATAGGGACTTAATAGTTTTTTTTTCACTTTAATTACTGGCTAGTTAATAGAAAATACTAATTAATAATTTTGGATAAACGTTAGGAGTCTAGTTGATTAAAAATATCAAACAGACTTTCTGTATAAAATTAGGCCAAACGTTGAGGGCATTATTTGATATTGTCTCATTTTAATTTTTTTTTTTTTAAATAGAAAGAAAAAAGAAATGGGACTTAAATAAAATTGGAACTTGTGAAACTTTGATATCTGGTCATCAAATCAACCTTATATGTTTTNCGCCTCACCATGAGTCAAGCATGCATGAACATACAAAAAATTGTAGGACCAACCATTCATCGTTTTTCTTGCTAACATCCTACATAATTTTATAATGCCACCCAAAGTATCTGTATTCCTAATAAAGTTTGGGCGGCTTGGTTAAGCAAATACACTTGAACTCCCAATAGCAGCACCATTCATGAATGTGAATCAAGTAAGACATTGACTAGCCGAAGCCTTTGTGGACAAAATAAGTACTTCGGTTCGTTTCACGAAAAGATATGACCGTTGAAAATAAAGCATATTCCACGGCAGTCCTCAAAACAGGGAAGGGGCCTCCCTCATACTGAAAAGCTACAATTATTACGAGTTAACTAGACCAATTGCCCAATCCAGGTCCACAAATCCGCTGATTGCCAAGGAGAGCAGTCGATAATGCTATCGTTCAACAGTGGAGGTCTGGAAGAAATTGTCCCAGTTGCCTTGAAAAGATGTTAATGGGGGGCAGCCTAAAGTTAAGTTGATCATCGATANGTGTGTTTTGACTCCACTAGTTTAATTTGTTTCTCAAAACGTCAAAAATGTCAGGAAGCTTTTTTTTTAAAGTATATAAATATCAAAACGTCAAAAATGTCAGGAAGCTTTTTGTTAAAGATATAGATATATATATCTTTTTAGTGCAAACCATTTATATACATATGATAATGGCTGCAATGATATCTCATTTTTGACCCTCAAAATTATATTGCTTCTGATCATCATCTTTGACCCTCAAATGAAGTCCCTGATTCATATTTAGGTCATATTTTGGCACTTCCAAGCTATAGTCTTGATTTAATCATATGATTAGATGAATCCAGAAGTTTAAAAATGATTTGTAGCTAGTAATTATTTGCACAGTGTTGTTATTGACATTATGGAGCTGAGGTGTAATTTGGTTGCAATATTGATAGTGTTGTTGCTATCTTATAATGGTGTGTGTATATATAATTTACCAATCAGGATCCCATGTTCGTTCATATAAAAAAAAAAAAAATTGAATTGGTACGTGGCAATGAATGAATTAAATTTATTCATAAGCCATATTGCGTCGAAGCTGAGTGTGTAAGTGGGACACGTTGACTTTTTATATGCAAATCATGGTGTTTAAGCCATGTGGTAAAACGATTATAGTTGGAAAACTTGATTCCAGTGTTTATTTTAATAATTCAAAAACAAATCTCGTGTTAATTGACTAAAATGACATAATTTTCTTTGTGAACACAACGCAACAGATAGTTCTTTAGACTTTAGCGTCTCTTATTATATGAGTGTAGGCCATAATAATCCACCTACCAAAGTGCAACACAACAAGGTGTGATTATCAAACAAAGCATTCTAGGATGAGACATTAATTCTTCTTTCGTAGAGGTCCAGAATTCTCTTCTGATTCATACAAAAAATCTCAAATAAGCTCTCATTCTATCCAATCCACGTGAAGACACGTGGCGGGAACCCAATTGCCCACTTGGCAGAAAAAGAAAGGATGTCCTCTACCTCCACTTTGATACCCTAACTAGCCCTAACCTTATCTCTGTTTTCCATATAAATTAAGGAAGTCTCAACCTCAATACCTACAATAATTTCAATCTTTTGTGCTCTCCAATTTCAAATTCACATCCGTTGAGGAAAAAAAAAAAAAGAAGAATGGGTACAATTACTCTAGATCCAAGTTTAAGCTTAGAGGTGCACAAAGATCCAAACCAACACGGAGCTGTTACAGAAGCTATCGAAGGGCTACTTAGAGTTTACAAGGATGGACATGTGGATAGACCTGAGATTGTTCCTTTTGTGTCAAGTGCATTGGCTCCGGAGCTCGGCGTGACTTCGCGAGACATAGTCATTGACAAGTTTACAAACATATGGGCGCGGTTTTATGCGCCAATTGCATACAATATTAAGCTGCCTTTGCTCGTCTACTTCCATGGAGGTGGGTTTTGTGTTGGTTCAGCAGCTTGGAATTGCTATCATGAGTTCCTAGGCAAGCTAGCCAGTAGAGCAGGCTGCATAATCATGTCGGTAAATTATCGTTTAGCCCCAGAAAATCCTCTCCCTGCCGCTTATGAAGATGGATATAGGGCCTTAACGTGGTTAAAACAACAAGCTCAATCTGGGACTTCTGAATGGTGGTCTAGGCAATGCAACTTGTCTAGCATCTTCTTAGCCGGTGATAGTGCAGGTGCCAATATAGCCCACAATGTAGCCACAAGGCTTGGTTCTACCAATATAAGTGATCAAACCGCGGTCTTGAAGCCTTTAACTCTCAAGGGTGCCATCCTAATACAACCATTTTTCGGAGGAGAGGCACGTACAGTTTCGGAAAAGTATTTGGTACAACCCCCTCGGTCGGCGTTGAACTTGGCGGCCTCTGATACATACTGGCGGTTGGCTTTGCCCTGTGGATCTAACCGTGACCATCCATGGTGCAATCCGGTGGCGAAGGGTTCAACAAAGTTTGAAGAGCTACAGCTTCTGCCGACGATGGTGTGCATATCAGAGATGGACCTATTGAGAGACAGAAACCTGGAATTTTGTGCTGCTTTGAGCAGAGCAGATAAGAGGGTGGAGCAGGTGATGTATAAAGGTGTAGGCCATGCATTTCAGATTCTCAGCAAGTCCCAGCTATCGCAAACTCGAACTTGCGAAATGATTGCCCACGTCAAAGCCTTCATTAGTGGTTTAGACACCGGTCGAAGCTGTAATTATTAATTGTATCTGGTAGGAGTAATTAATAATGTTAACTAATGCNATGGATTATTTAGGCTTTGGTACTTTCACTGACGCAGAAATAAGTTACCTGAGCCGAGCGCAAGTACCTCTCTTGCAGGGCACCCTCCCTTTAGACATAGCTATTAATTTCATTGCAACTTTGCAAGTGAAGGCGTGTATGTAGTTTCTGTACTTTTGAATGAATTGCATATATAGAGAATTAATCAATCCTGTACTAAATCTGAAGCAATTAATTCTTTTGCAATATGATGTATATGGATACATAGAAATTCACTGGATCCATTTTTTCTTATCTTTTCATATATATGTATATATATATATATGTATGACATCTTTTGATACAATTCTAGATATAAAATCTTAATAATTCATTTATAAAATCTAATAGTTAATATATACAAAGTTTTTTTTAATAAAAATTCAAACACAAAATTTTAGTCATTCATACATAAAATCGAATGGTTAAGATTATATTTTTTTTACTTTGAAATTATTTATTTACAACATTAAATAGTTGAAATAATTAATGAGTTATATTATTAAAGTATAAAAATTCCTCATTGTATATATATAAAAGGTTGGTANTAAGAAAGTATACTTCCAAGGACAAAATAAGTGGCTGGTGGAGAGTGGGTGGGTGTGACGAAAGAGTAATGTATAGTGAGCGAGGGTGAATTATTATGGTTTGTTTATGTGAATCGTGGGAGGCTCCTAGTCGCAAAAGAAGGAGTCGAAAGGGAAATGGCGAAGTGGATATATCACACCACTACCATGCTCTGAATTTGAGAGAATGAGAATGAAAGTGGTACTTTTTTAATGCAATTATTTCTACAACCACCATTCACATCAGTCGGTAAGACATTGTGGTCCAATCCAATCCCACTAAAAAAAACTGCAACTGTTTAAGATGAAATTTGCTTAGGCTGACTTTGGTGAAAAGAATCAAGCTACCTAATGTCACCACAATGATGGTAAATTCAACTAATAATTGGATTTGGAGTAATAAACTAATTATATGAGAATAGAATGAATATATGAAAGTTAAATATTAATATTATTATTTCTTTTATCTTTCAATGGAATGATAAAATTATTGGAATAATATGTCCTAGAATTGTAAACAAATATTATATTTGTATATTTATTGATTTATGTAATAAAAGGGAATCGTACTTTTATCATTATTTGTAATTTGATTACTTATTGTTTATATGTATGATAAAAGTCCTTATGATTAATATCGGTTTAATATAGATGTGAGACAATATTAATCCACACAAGATTTAATCATTAAAAAATATCCCTGGTCGAAGTATTACTGAGACAGGACATTGGTGATGCGGTATAAACTAATATTGCACTCTTACAGGTTATGGAAGTGTAACCGTATATTTCTCACATATTTAAATATTGGATATTTAAGCGAGTGTGATATGGGAACACTGTTAGCTGTTCAGAACAAGAACAGATTCAGTGGACACGGCCTGGTATGGAATCCCACTGGTAGTTTACCTAAAGTGTTTGTGGGAGGTCCATTCAGGGTAGGTGTAAGTAATCCTATGATTTGAGACTTACATGGCCATCTCATATGACAATCGGTATGCTTTGATACTTGGCGTCTGGAATCTTAACGGGTTTCACATATACATGTAATCGGGTATGCCGAGAACCATTTAAGAGTGGATGTAATGTCAAGAGAGGACATGTCACTCCGGCTCAACGATAATTGCTCTAAGGGTTGCAACCATCAGGATAATATGACTAGGTCTTGATTTCTCCGATAAAGAGAATTGTTTATTTTTCGGATCCGAAATATACATCGTTATTGGGGTAGACACATAACCAACCCTAGGCCTCGTACGTGACATCTGACATAGGATTTAATTACATAAAACTACGCCTGACAAATGTTATCATGATTACAAATATTTTCAGAGAATTGGAAAGACACGGTGTTTTGCTAGAAGCCAACCATGTCTTGTAAATCGATAAAAATGTGGTACGTTTTATGCACGTAATCGAATGGTTCGATAAAACCGATTTACGGCCAACATATATGAAAGCTTAATGGGTCGGATTCCGATGACTCTCCAATGATAAATTGACTATGGAGAATGAAGAATAAAATTAATTTAGGATTAATTATGTGAGAGAGAAAGAGATGGGATTAATTTGGAATTAATCAAGATTAATTTAGAATTAGTCTAATTGGTGGATTTATGGAGAAAATTAGATTTTTCTATAAAATATAAATGGGATACATATTTGATATGTCTTATATAGATTGGCTTTTTAGAATTAATACAAGCCCAAGCCCATTTATTTTCATGAAAGGGCTTATATGTGATCCTTAATTATTACAAAGGCTATTTGGATATTTTTCAAGCAATAAATGCATTACTCAAATGGGATAAACAAGCCAACCACCCCATTAAATGAAATAAGATTTTTGTGTGAAAGACTATTCACCTTTCTCTTTCCTCTAACGTTGCCAAATTCTTCCTTGTGTTCTCCTTGTTGATTTGCCTTGAAATACTAGCATATTTAAGTCAATCGAATGAGGAGATATGATCCCTAGCCATTGGAAGTAAACATACTCAAAGTTGGTGGACAAATTCAAAGGTTTAGAAGTTTTGTGTAACAAGGAAATTTGGGGTTTTTGCCTAGCTTGGAGTTATGTGAGTCTTCTCACCATTATTTGCTTGTTTTTAACCTTAATTTTTGATCCTGCATGAAAACTATCAAAGATAATTATTGAAAAGAGTTTATAAAAAAATATAAAGTAAATTATTTGATTTTAAATGATTCTAATTTTCTAACTCTTATATATATATATATATTCTTAGGATTAATGTCAATTGCCTACGAAGTTATAAGAAAGAAAACGATGAAGCATGATATTCAATATTATCACCCTTGTTCTCTGCCGTCGGCTGATGACCAATAGATTTAACAGAATAATGAAGTCAGACAATGATTGATAAAATTACCCTTATTTTTTAAATATTGACCAAGATAAACACTCAATATTTCAATTTTAATGAATTAAAAATTTTATATAAATAACAAAATCTAAGCCCTTGGGTTTCGAATCTAGGGGCTCCAAATTAAAATTAAAATTAGAATATTAAATATATTAACTTCAATAAATCAAAATTTTTACATTTATATATGAATAAATGATACATAATGGCTTCCATCAAACACCAAAATGATATGAATTTTTCAACCTTCCAAGATCCAAGTCGGGTTCAACAAAAACACACTTCTAACACACCTTATTTCTTCAAAAATAACACACCTTATTTCTTCATAAATAACACATCAACAAGTATAAAAATACTTCCTAATGAGTAGCAACCATTCGGAACAACCCACAGCCTATCAGTATTCCACTTCAACTTCTCAATAATCATGCAAAAACAAGATGATAATCAACTATCTTTAGAAGTGAATTTGGGCAGCCCCTATAGTCAACACAAATATCACTTTTCAACAACAACAACATGCAAGAATTCACTTCCAAATACAAACTTAATTAGTCAACAACCAAATCACTTCTAACAAAGGAATTTGGACAGCAAAGGAATATCAAGAAGAGATAGATTAACTTTCAATAAATTGATGCTAAAAGATCTTCAAACATAAAGGAAATTCCATCAATTTGAAGACTAACATCCACCAAAAATTCTTGGCTTGAATTTGGATAAATGATAAACAAGAGAACAAATCTCTTTCAACACACCAAGTTTTTGTAAATTTTCAATTCATCAAGTCTAGGCAAAATGTTACAAAGGATGCTTTATATACTAAGGCTTATAAAATGGGTGAAATGACATAAAGGACCACCTTTACAAGAGTTAAATAAGATTACAATTAAATAACATGAATTACATTAAAGTAAAACACTAAAAAGGCTTTTCAATTAGGAGGCCAGATAATTCAATTAGTTAGGGTCCAATTGAATTATATTGCATCCTAATGGGCTTAAAAGGCCTTTTACATAAATCAAAATGTACTAACATAACGATACTCATATAGGCCTTTAAAAACATCAAAATGAGCCTCAAAAGATGAAACACATAAGGAAAACAATGTGGGCTTGTACTTAATTTGGGAATGACTGATTTCCGTGCTTACAAATCCATTTTCCTTGAACTTGATAGGCTTCATGGTGGCCTTGTATGGACCACATCATATTGGAACTTATGTGGACTGAATAGAGTGGTGGTTGGAAATGGATCAATAAACAAAATCTCAAAATCTCAGCCCTTTGATTTAAAATTTAGAGTATCTAAATTTAAAAAAATCAGTATATAATTCCAATAGATCCATAATATTAAACAAATAAACAAATCCTAGATCTTGATAAAAATATTTTGTTTCAAGAATAGATATGCCTACTGCAATACTTTTGACTCCTTTGTTGCGTTCAAGTGAAGGGATATTACGGGTGCTGTTCCCATTTGCTTGCTCTTGGGATCATTCTTAAACAAACTTCCATTCTAAAAAAGAGACTTGAAACAGACCAATTGGCCAAAAAAATAGTCGAATATATACAGACACATGCGGGCCTGACCGTGTGCCCCATTTAATTTTATAAATTTTAATTGTTAGGCATCCAAAAAAAATTTGTGCTTTCTGCACTACATATAACCCTACATAAGTAACATCATATTATAAAAGTTTTGTTCCAGTTTTGACCAATGATAAATATTAAACCTATTAATAAGTAATCATTTTGACCTTATAGGCAACATGAACTAAAATTAATTAAGATAGCATGCCGTTCAAAGGAATAATATTTATTTTATATATAACATGAAATTGAGCTTAATGATATAATTTATTATGTCTGAACCATTTAGGTTTAGATTTCGTATATATTAGATGGATCGCCGCTATGAAAAGTGGTCTTCTTTAATTTATTTGAGCAATATTTGGTGAAAAAACAAAATTTAAATAAATAGTATATTTAACCAGTATCTTTAGAATATACATTAATATCTTTAAGATTGCATAATGTCACACTATTAAGAATATCATTTTCATTATAAAAATTATTTTAAAACTGCATGATTTTAATTAATAAATTTATTTTACAAGAAATATTTTTAAATAATTTAATACAATATCAAATAATTTTTTCAGTAAATTTGCAAAAGTTTTAAAGTTAAAACCATCATTAAAAAAAAAAAAACTCGGCAACATAAAGAGACAAATCAGCAAGGTCACTAAAACATTTGGAGAGAGGAAAAAAAAACTCAATTGTTTGATAAAATCATTATTATTATTATTATTATTTTAACGAGTACATCTGCAAGTTTATAGCTGATAACTTGGTCTTTATTTACAAATATTAACTGTCCAGAAAAGCATATACAATGATGCCTTCCTCGATCCTGCACCGATAGCTACTTAGAATTTGTTGTCACTCGGAACATAAGTACCCATCAGCAGAGAAGCAGCATATGTGTGTGCTTGTGCTTGTGGCTGTGGCTAGTGGGTAGCATAAGTGAGGGGTATCGGGTATGTCATATTCACTCCAGCTGTCCAGCTTGTGGAGAAGTTGAAGCAACCCTCTCAATAACCATGAAGATCCGAGGTCGAGGTTCTCTCGGACCTCTTTGACATCGGCCTTCTATGTTGAGAGTGGCTGATAGTTTCTTGCTCAAATGAGTGTTCCAGATGAATTTATAAGGTTTTTCCCTGCAAAAGGTAGATGCATTAGCCACATTAATATATATATATGTTGTTTCTCTGACCGTGTAATTAAATTTGGAGGCAGCCTCATATCATAGATCTATAAAATAAATCTCATCAATTGTATATGCATCGATCCTTCAAGAATGAGACATAAAAGTTTCACATTCCCTTTTTACTGGAGGTACTGAAACTAATTGCGCAAAAAAATAACCAAAAATATATATTTAAGTAAAACGAACAGGAAGCCAGACATCAACTTGATACTATAAAAGATTTTATATAGTTATATAATAAGAGAAAACCGTATCCTCGTTCGTCGTCGAGGTTGCATCAAAACAAATAATATTTTATAAAAAAGCAAGAGACAATAATTTAATTCAGTTTATCTGAATATTTTCTAATATTATTCATAAAAAGAAAGTTACTTCTTCATTGATATTGTGGGAAATATATACATTAACATATTATATATATATATTATCATATAATATATATGCCTGAACGTGTGATAATTTCTACTGTTGGAAGTGACAAAATACTACCTGATCAGTTTTCTTGAGAAAACTGATTGCTTTATCTTCTTCTCCTTCATTAGCGTCTGCCATTATCATATATATATATTTCTTTTCAAAACGGGTAAGGGAAGATGTATATATATATATATATATATGATATATCGATCAATTTTACGTAAAACTTTGAGGCTTTATATAAGGCTTCACTTCATTATCTAGCTCACTTCACAGCAGATATGAGAACGAACAATCTGGTGGTTGGAGGTATGGTGGAGCGAGCTACCGGTCTGTGGTAAATACAATGCCTCAACCCCCAATATATCTACTCAATATGAACCAAAGTTTTAGAATTTTAGATACAAAGCTAATGCTCCAATCTCAGTGGACCATGTCGGAAAGTGCATGTGGCAGCATTTCCAAGCGTATATTTGGGAATATTTCTCTCGACCTCCCAAAATTTTATTTTCTTCACGAAAACCCGTTGAATAGAAGCTAACATAAGCCCTTCAAAACTTAACAGTTATTACTTTCTAGTTAACAGATACATGATATCAAATATGAAAAGACAAAAATATCCTCAAAGACCTCCCAACCACCCTCCCACAACTCCCCCTTATACATCTCAATTTTCTGCTTATCCACACTACAAGAATTTTGGTTATTCACAGCGTTTAAAAAACGCTGTAAAAACACTTTTACAGCGTTTTTTTAAACGCTGT
>JANLJB010000489.1:0-11416 GCA_026212285.1 Bursera cuneata
ATAGCAAGTACCAACTGGGCCAAGAACTGAAACATGGGGCTAAGAGTTCACCAAACTTGCGAATGTACTACATCCAAAGATAGTAGTACATGGAACCGAGTTTTAAGGTGTTTTCATCAATTCACGTCACTAATTTCATTTCAATAGTACAAAATGGAGAAGAACAAACTTGTACTCACACACAACAGCTACTGCCAAGTCTCATCTTTGGAGTACCCTGGCCTAGCTTTGTAGTACACAATCAATGAACTCAACTGCTATCTATCTGCTATATAATCAACATAGGACCATCAATTGTAAGGCAACTGGCTAAGTGAATATATAATTGTAGAGGTGGAGAGGTCCTACAGGGGAGACCTGAGATCATATATACATATATGGGTACGGGTACCTTTAATTAGGGGATAGCCTATTTCATATGTTCTCAGGTCGCCCCTGTGGGGCTTTTCTCTACCAAATGCTGGCATTCGTGGTGGGCAGGCAATAGTAATCTGTACAGGCTTGTCTGATGGCATTCATGGTCTGTGTTATCTTTTACATCGGATAGATCACTGCCATACAGTCAGATTGCAAAATTTTACTTATCATTGTGTTTAAGTTAGTTTAGAGAGAATCTTATATGATATATAGACGTAACTTATTATCTGTACATTTTATGTCATTCTTATCTTTGATTACACGGTAAATTAATTTCTCATTAGTTTAATTTTTTTTATACGTGAAAGCAGTGGATAACTCATCTAGATGTTAAAAGTTCCTACATTAGCATTAGCTGTCTCCAAAACTTTGTCCTTCAGCAATTTTGTGATGTTTAATTAACTTGAGATTCTTAGTTGCAGCTTGATGGATGAAGTCCTGTTGCTGTATAAGAAGATTCCTGGAACTATAAATTGTTAATTTTTCTTCACTAACATCTGGAAAGAGGGCTGCCTGAGCGAGTCCATAAGCAGCTTGTTGCCAGTAGCCACCACTAGAAGACATAGAGAAAGAGGAGATGCTNGTAAGAGTAACATTTCACATACAACACGAATGCGCATGCATTCATAAAATTCTCATGTTCTATTCACTTTATATAATAATATTCTACACAGTTTGTCTACGTACAAAAGGATCATTATAAGTATAGTCTTATTCGTGCTTTGAACAAATCTAGATTTTTGTTCTGCACTTAATGCTTACATGTATTAATTAAAATGTTTTGATTAACAAACCAAACAAGACCTTGAGAACTTTATAGATAAATTATTGGAGAGAATCTTGATATTACATGGGCTTCCAATCGTCCAACGATTTGTGTGAATTCTGAACAAATTGGGAATTGATTGGAAACTCCAAAATTAACTGAGTAATCTAAAGCACCGAGAATGAAGAATATAAATGTACAGGAATCATCCCTTGCTCTTTTTTTACTTAGAAGACTCACANTAGAGTTTTCTGAATTGCAAATTCTATAGATTAAAATTGTTACTTCTTGAGTTTGGCTTTAACACCTGAGTTGAGTTAAAGAAATTTGATGTTCAAATTAAAAGTTAATCCATTTGATTGAGCAACTCCATATAATTTTATAGAGTGTAGGTATATATGTATATATAGACTTTCTGGTTCTAGAATTACAATAATGTTAGTATGAGAAACAGAGTTTCAACTTTGAACTGTGAAAAAGATAACTATTAATTGAGTCAGTACGATAACTAGAGCAGCCCCATTTCAGATTTAAAATTCAAAACATAAGTCTACTATTAATACTGTTACTGCACGACCAATAAGATGTTACGTACAGCATCTTCCCTGGTCCCTCAGTCCACAGTCTCCTGCCTGGTCTTATGTGCAGGTGCAGCAGCATCAATAAAGACATGTTCTGTTTCAGTTCTATTTTCATGCAAGCTTTCCAGGTCTTAGGCCATTACTTGGCCATTATCCTAGTTTTTAGCCTTCAGTTGTTATGTTTCCTCGGTCTCTATGGAATGTGTGGCTATAAGTATAGCCTGATTGAACTCGATAAAGGGCATGCTTTTGTTCTGAATTCTCGTCTCCTATCTCCTTCTTATCACCTTTCTTCTCTTCCAAATCTATCCATAATAATAGGTATCAGAGCCAGGCCAATGCTGAATTTCGCAATGAAGTCAATAAGGCTTTGGCTCGACATGAGTCAGGCATTGATCAAGTGAATGCAACTTTGCAGACAGTCCTGACAGAACTTCAAGCTCAGTGGTCAACTCGAAGTACAAACGGTCACCAGCTTGAGATCAATCCCTTCGCACCAGAGGGATCCTCCCCCCAACCGCACACTTCAAGTGCAACCAGTAGTTTTGGTCCAACACTACAACAACAGTTCAAGCTGAATTTTCTAAAATTTAATGGAGAAGATTCGATCAGCTGGATTAATAGGGCGGAGCAATACTTTGAGTTTCAGAATGTAGCTGCCAATAACCAAGTGCAATTGGCCTCCTTTTATTTGGAAGGCATCGCTCTACAATGGCACCGATGGCTGACCAAATTCTGCAGTCCACTCTCATGGGATGACTTCATCAAGGCAATCCTCCTCAAATTCAGTCCTACCGAATACGAAGATCCTTCAAAAGCCTTGTTTCACCTGAAACAAACATCATCAATGGCTGCATATCAAGAGGCCTTCAAAGACTCGCACCAGGTCGATGGTTTACTTGAATCATTCCTTATCCGTTGCTTTATAGCAGATTTACGAGATGACATTTGCTTGGACGTCAAAATTAAGCAACCCCGCACCTTGGCAGGTGCCATTGGAGTAGTAAGGCTGATTGAAGAGAGTAACCTCCTTCAGAGGAAACGAACAACATCCAACCGCATCCCAATCCCGGCAACGATGCTGAGAGGATCCAATCCTTTGGAGTTCTAGGCCCTTCACCAACTCAATGTTCCAGCAATGGGCCCAACATTTCCTCCATGCCAGTCTGCCGAATCACCAATCTGGAGTCTCGTGATCAACGAGAAAAAAGACCTATGTTACTACTACGATGAGAAGTATTCCCCTGGACATCGATGCAAGCAACCACAGCTATTTATGATCGCAGACTCACCCCAAGAAGATGAGGAAAGCCCAGAAGAAAATTCACAAGGAATGGAAGGACTAAACGCCTTACCTGAGATATCCTTCCACGCCATTGTTGGAGCTAAACATCCCCAAACCATTTGCATTTTAGGCAAGTTGAAGAACAAGGACTTGACAGTTTTGATTGATGGTGGCAGCACCCATAACTTCATCAATGAAACTGCTACCTCCAGATTTGGATTGCCAATTACAAGAGAAAAGAAACTCTAAGTGATCATGGCTAATCAAGAGCCAATCGAATGTGCGGGTCAATGTCGAGGGCTCACACTCACCATGTAAGGAATTCCCATCACCACAGATTACTATATCTTATTGGTGGCTGCTCTGCTTGTCAGGTGGCTTTAAGAGGACAATGGTTGGAGACTCTTGGGCCGATCGAAACAGATTACAAGCATCTCACCATGTCTTTTAAGCTAAAAGGCACCAGACACATCCTTCATGGATTGAAATGACTCGCAAAAGTTTTTAGCTTTGAAGCTTTGAATGACAAGGAATGCTTGGGGTTACAGGGCACAGGGTTCCTCTTCCAGATCATTTCCACCAACAACCAGCCCTCATCAATTCCTTATCCTTCAGAAATTGACCATCTCCTAGGCAAGTACTCTTGGGTCTTTGAGGCCCCGGATAGCCTACCATCTTAACGCCAACATGACCACTAGATTCCACTATAGACCAATGCCAGACCTGTGAGCATGAGTCCCTACCAATACCCTTACTACCAGAAGGTGAAAATAGAGGAGATGTTCAAGGAACTCCTACGATCAGGATTGATCAGCCAAGTAACAACCCATTTTCATCAATATTCTTATTAGTCAAGAATGCAGATGGATCGTGGCAATTTTGTGTTGATTATCAGGCCTTGAATAGTATCACGATCAAGGATAAATATCCTATTTCAGTGATTGATGAGCTATTGGATGAACTCCATGGGGCTAAGTTTTGCTCATAATTGGATTTGCGATCCTCGTATCACCAAATCCTTGTGCAAAAAGGAGACATTCCTAAAACAACCTTTTGGACACATGAAGGGCACTATGAATTTGTGGTTATACCCTTTGGGCTCACCAATGCGCTGGTAACTTTCCAAAGACTCATAAATGATCTTTTTTGGTCCTACCTTCAAAAGTTCATCCTAGTATTCTTTGACAACATCGTGATATACTCAAAATCGTGGGAAGACCATATTTCACACCTGCAGATTGTTTTTGAAATACTCTTCATTTACCAATTGTTTGTCAAATAATCGAATTGTCAATTTAGAGTTATGTAGGTCAAGTATTTGCACCATATAATCACAGAGAAAGGAGTGTAAGCTGATCCTGACAAGATACAAGCATTGTAACTTGGCCCACACCTTCAAGTACAGGAGGGGTTCGTGGTTTCCTTGGCTTGGCAGGATATTATCAAAAATTCATCAGCCATTTTGGAGGCATGGCAGCACCTTTGACCAAGCTTTTAACCTAAGAAAAATTTTGTTGAAGTGATGAAGCAGAGGTAGCTTTAAACTAATTAAAAAATGCCCTGACCAAACCGCCAATCCTATACCTACCAGCTTTTTCTCAATAGTTCGTGATGTGATGAAAGTGGGGCTGGAATGGGTATTGTCCTGACTCAACACGACCATGCCGTGGCATATTTTAATGAGCTCTTGAAGGGATCTGACTTGGCATTTTTCACCTATGAAAAGGAAATGCTAGTAATTGTTAAAGCCATAAGAAATTGGCATCCTTACTTGCTTGGGAAACCCTTCACAGTATGCACTGATCATAGAAGTTTAAAATATCTACTCGAGCAACATATCATTACACCTGCTCAGTCACGCTAGTTATCTAAAATCCTTAGATACAACTATACCACTGAATACAAACGAGGCCTAGAGAATCAAGCTGTAGATTCATTATCTCGCAAAGGAGAGATCCAATTCCTCTCAATTTCTATCCTTCGTGCAAATTGGTGGCCACAGCTTCAAAGGGAGATACAACAGAACCCATTTTATGTCAACTTGGAGAACAAGCAAGCTTCCCCCAAGCTAGTCTAACGAGATAGGGTCTGGTTCACCAATGGAAAGATTTATTTTAGCCCTACTTCCACCCTGATTCCATTGATATTGGAAGATAGTCACTCCTCTCCAGCTGGCAGCCATTTGGTTTCCATAAAACCCTCCACCAGATCAATCAAAGTTTCACTTAGGACAACATGCATCGAATGGTTAAAGAGTTTTTGCATAATTATGAGGCTTGCCAATAGTGCAAGGCCGATTGCATGAAACCTATGGGACTCCTCCAACCACTATCAATCTGGATGCAATTGTGGACCGACATCTCAATGGACTTTATTGAAGAGCTGTCTGCCTCTAATAGCCTTCTGTCATCATGGTAATCATGGATCGCCTAATAAAATATACACACTTCATTTCCTTGAAGCATCCCTTCACTGAGGCCATAGTTACAAAGGTGTTTATTGCCAATATGGTGCGTCTACATGGAATTCCATATCCATTTTCAATGATAGAGATAAAATATTCACCAGCTCTTTCTGGCAAAGCTTGTTTCAGTTGCAGAGGACCAAATTAAACATGAGCTCCAGTTATCATCCTCAAATGGATGGTCAATTCGAAGCAGTAAACCTCACCCTCGAATAATACCTATGATGTTTTATGGGATTACAGATAAAGAAATGGGTCGAATGGATTCCGTGGGCAGAATTTAGTTACAACACATTAACTCATTCTTCCACCAAGATCACCCTATTTGAAACGGTTTACAGAATTCCTCCCCCAACCTTCTTGTCCTACATTTCAGGTACGACTCGTGCTCAGGCTATTGATGAATACCTCCAAGACCGTGATGCCATCTTGAAAGAATTACACCACAACCTACATTTGGCCTAAGATCAAATGAAAATCCGAGCAGATCAACGTCGGTGTGAGCTCATATTTGAAGTTGGGGACTACGTTTATGTGAAGTTGCAACCCTACCGCCAAACCTTGGTAGGCTTTAGGAGATCCTTGAAGCTTTCCCCACGATTTTGTGGACCATAATAGTTCATTGCAAAGATTGGCAATGTAGCATACAGGTTGGACCTTCCCACATGTTCCCAAATACATAACATTTTTCATGTCAGTCTTCTCTGGAAGTGCTTGGGTCCAATCACTCCCCTTCAATCCAACTCCTTCCAGTTTTGGATGATTCACAATCCTTCCACAACTGGAGTCAATCTTGGCCAAACGGGAAGTTTGCAATGGCAAATACCAGCCTCGTAATGAAATTCTGGTGAAATAGGTGAGAGCGCCTGCTAAGGATGCCTCTTGGGAGAATGCATGGGGTTTCTCCAAGGCTTACCCAGATTTTTTTCCTTAAGGAAGAGTTCGATTCAAGGGGCAGTGTGGGTGTGAGGGAAGGGAATGTTATGTACGGCATCTTCCATGGTCCCTCAATCATTATTCTCCTGCCTAGTCTTAGGCCATTATCCTAGTTTTTAGCCTTCAGTTGTTACATTTTGTCAATCTCTATGGCATGTGTGGCTATAAATATAGCCTGAATGAACTCAATAAAGGACATGCTTTTGTTCTAAACTCTCGTCTCATATCTCTTTCTTATCACCTTTCTTCTCTTCCAAATCTATCCATAACATATGACATGTTGAGTGATTGTTGTATTCCATTAATCAATTAGTAAAGTCTCAATAATATTCTTTTCATTTTGATTATATAATTTTAATTTGTTACATATTTACTCATATTCACATCAATATCATGCCCTAAATTGAAGCCAAAGATCTGGTATGACATGTAAAAATTTTGAAAGATGGCGCCTTGTTTTCCTTGCATATTTATATTGAACAAACATTCCGAGAACCAATTAATTATTAATTGGCATCCATTTTTAAAGCAAGAGAGAAAAATGAGTGCTAGGGTTTATGTAACCCTTTTTGCACTATCAATAGTGGCCGGAGTTTTACTGTCTGGGGACCAAGTTTTAGGAAAAGTTGACCCCATATGCGAAATGCGTATGCTAATGGTTGGACTGAGTGCGAGAATTATGTTCTAAGGCCATGGTCGGGGGTTTTGTCATCTCCATAGTGTTGTCAAGCGTTGATGCCTGTGACTATGTCATGCTTGTGTAACTATGTGATAGAGAGTTCGAAGACTCTGATTCATGTGGCAAAGTATTTATACTTGGAACAAAATATGGAAGTAAGTAATTAAATGCTTATATTTTGTTAATTAATTATTATTTTCAAATATCATGTAGATGTTTCATATGATTAATCAACTTTGTACCATATGCCAAAATTATATTATAAACCCAGGGCTACAAGACACTCCATGTCCACAGTGTTGTGAAGCCATGCATAATGTTGGCTTGCCATGCATGTACGGCTTTGTGGTAGAAGGTTTGGAATATCTTGTTAATGTAGCAAAAGCTTGTGGCAAAAAATAGATCATTTTGTGGAAGTAAGTAAATCAAAAGAAGCCATTTGCCTTATATTCATTTCAAGTATTAATTAGAATAGATAACCTTGTAATTAATATCTTGTACTATTAATTCTTTAATTAATACCATGAAAGTAGGCAACTGAGATATTATATGATTAATAAGTACTATTAATTATTGATGCTATTAATAAGGGGGAAATGACTGTAGCCCCCCAGTTAAATTCCGTGAAAACACGTAATCCCATATTTATGCTAAACTAACACTAACCTCCCAAATATTTAACAGACGTTTAATAAACAGTATCAACTGACACCAAAAATAGGTTACAATGACTAAAATACCCTTCATATAACTGAAACCTATAAGAAATTCAATAAAATATAAACAAAAAATAAAATATTAATTTATGTCTTATTAAGGCCTAAAAATTTGCATATGTGTCTAAAAATAACCATGCATTCCAATTTTGCCCTCAAATTGGCCATAAAAAAAAACAACAGAAGGGCAAAAAAATAATGGAATAAAAATTAGGCCTTCAAGGGAAACTCGTGCAACAAAAATACACTACACAATCCAAAAAATCTAATGCAGGCAGAAAAATAAAGAGTTCAACAATTTATTTGCATTAACCTGTATTCATTCCTTTGTTCTGTTTACAATAAACATTCACAAGATTATTGATTCTGTTTGATTACAAATCATGATCACATGGTATAATAGAATACAACAATTACAGTTTTTAACTTGTTGTCTTCCACAATACTATGTCCAAAACATTGATATACCTAAACTTGAACTGCCAAATACAAAAACTGCCCATAGTTTTATAACACAACCCATAAAAAATCTCAGCATCTGCATCATAAGAGTACTTAAAACTGTCAAATACAAAAAAATAGTCAAATGTAGCCTTTACAAAATTCCCAGCATCTGCACTTAGTATTTAGTCCTTCAAATTTGGCTCTGAAAACCTTCACCAGGTTCTGTATAATCAATAGATGCTGTCAGCCAAACAATTGCTTATTCAATAATAGAAAAGGCAATGAAACACATAGAATTCTTACCTCTTTGACAACTTGATTGAGACTACATTATGTCCTTAACACCAGCAGCTGAATTAACCAAGTTGCTTGAACCTTCCCCTTACTGCATTAGAATAAAACACATGAATGTAGTCAAAATATAATTAAGCATGCATAACAGAAATTTTTTTTTTATTTTAAAACATTGACTCATACATACCTCAGGTCTCTGCCTCTTCCCACAAGTCTTTATGTTATGCCCATAATAGCCACACTTCTTGCAGGTGATAGTGCCCCTTTAGTTATGTTTCTTAGGTTCATCAGCTTCCCTCCTCCTTTTTTTTTTGGTCTCCCAAACTCGATCCTCTTCGGAGGTGGCCAGATCTTCTCACTGCCCACATCCTTCACCCAATGAATTTGGTTTGGAATTGCTTGAATGTTCTCACCATAAGTGGTCATAAAATTTACAATTGATAAATAGGGGTCTATGAAATGTGTGTAATCATTTAGTCTTCGGAAGCTGAATGCACTCAGTGCATGTGGGTAGGGAATTCCAGAAATCTACCAGCTACCACAATCACAAGACCTGTTTTCTGTATTGACAATGTATGTCCTGTAGGGTGTTTTCAACTTATCCCTAACTTCAAACAAATCTGAACCAGGCCAAATTATCCTCAAATTTCTGGATTTCTTTTTATTTCACTTAGGGCCTTATAGACTGTAGGAGGTACTTTTGTGATGGAGACCCCGATTCTAGGCCGGATGATAACTGCGCCAATTAGCCTAAGGAGGCTTTGATCTCCACAACACAAGCACAAGACTACGCCTAAAGAGGCTAATAATCTGCACCCCGCACACACACACCTAACTCCGTCGCCGAAGCTAGCTTTGGAATGATGGCAAATAAAGACTTAAACCACACTCCTCTTGCTCTCACACGATAAAAACCACATGAGAGACAAACCCAAAAACCGAGCCGTAAAGACAGCACAAGCACCAAAAGATAACAAGCACAATGCTTAAGAAGAGACTAAGCTCTGATTTTACTGAATATGAATGAATGAATACAACTGAGCTCTGAGGCTCTATTTATAGAGGGGTTACAGCAGTGGAGTCCTACTAAGACTCTCGAATCCCAACTCTATTGCAACTCTATCGCAACTACTAACAGATAAGATAAACCTAATCTAATCTCTATCCCTACATTATCTCCACGTTCATCATTATCTCCATTAGAATAGGACTTCTGATAACTTCCGACTTCTAGGAGGATAATGCCACGTCATTTTCATGTCATTATCTTAAGAATAATGCCATGTCATTACCACGTCAGCTGCCACGTTAGCGGCTTGGCCACGTCAGCATTTCTGTCACGTCATCCATCTTTGCCACGTCAGCACCAGCCAAGTCAGCCTTATCTGCCATGTTGGCTTCTGCCTTATCTTACGTTCCCATGGGACTTGACTTAGTTTCTATTTCCTTGAGAATAGCCGAGGTACTTGCTTGGCCTTGTAGCCTCTGCCGTTTCTTGCGCTCTCGGGACCTCTTTGCCGCCAAGTTATGTTTTGTTTTACTTAGGTCCTCAACATTCCCCCTCTCTTGGAGAAGCACCTTGTCCTCAAGGTGGAACTCAGGAAACCTCATCTTGATCTCATCATAATCTTCCCAAGTGGCTTCCTCTCGTGGTGTCTGGTTCCACCAAATCAGCACACGCCATACCTTCCTTCGAGCATCTCCTCGACTTACAATTTGGAACTGTAAGGCTTCTCGTGGCTGTAATAGCATTCGCCCCTCCTCATCAAACTAGGGCAACTCATCAATGATCTTCCTTTTGTCACCCACCCTCTTCTTCAATAGTGAAACATGGAACACCGGGTGTAACTTAGAAGTAGCAGGTAGTCTCAACTTATAAGTTACAGTTCCTACCTTCTATATGATCTCAAACAGCCCACAATATTTTTGGGCTAGTTTGTAGGAAGTAGTCTTGCTGATTGTTCGCTATGTACCTGGTATAACTCGGAGATAAACATAATCTCCAACTGTAAACTCCACCTCACGCCGTGATTAGTCAGCATACCATTTCATCCTCTTTTGGGTGCGGGTCAACTCCGTTTTTAGCTTAGCTATGGCTTCATCACGAGCACGTAACTCATCATCTGCTTGTTATACTCCACTAGTGCCAGCTGTATAAGTTGGTAATCCTGGTGGTGCTCGCCCATAGACTGCCTGGTACGGACTCATCTTGATGAAAGCATGGTATATTGTATTATACCATAGCTCAGCCCATGACAAGTACTCAGACCATTCACGCTGTCGATCAGAACAGAAACAGCGTAAGTATTGCTCCAGCGTCCGATTAGTGACCTCAGTTTGGCCATCTTTCTATGGATGGAATGCTGATGAAGCTATTAGATTACTGCCTTGCTGTGTAAACAGCTCCTTCCAAAACGCACTCATAAAGATAGCATCCCTATCTGACAGCATAGTTCTCAAAATGCCATGTAACTTCATCACGTGTTGGATGAATTCCCTAGCAACATCCTTGGCAGTGAATGGATGTTGAAGTGGTATGAAATGGGCTGTCTTGCTTAATCTATCAACCACATTCAAGATGACAGTATACCCATTGCTATGAGGCATACCTCCAATGAAATCCATGGTGACGTCCTCCCAAACCCGTTCTGGTATTGGAAAAGGTTGTAGTAGGCCCTTGATTCGTCCACTCTCTGACTTATTCCTCTGGCAAGCATCACATTCTTTGACCGTGGTCTTCACCTCACGCTTGATGCCTTCCCACCAAAAGAACAATTTAACCCTCATGTATGTTCTGAACCAGCCTGAATGTCCCCCTTCCTTGGAATTGTGGA